>APFE030110564.1:167724-216340 GCA_000404065.3 Pinus taeda | reverse complement strand
AATCAATATTCATGAAATACAAGCTACTCTAATCTAATCTAGTCTAACATAAAAGAATCAATCAAATATATTCATACAACCATTAAATTCAAGTTAACACCCTATCAAAACCAAGAACTCTACAGTTATCCCTAATTATGAAACAAAACAAGGATATCTCTAGTATAAGGTGATCAGAAGCTAAATTCATACCTCATGAGGAATAATGATTTCTTTAATAAGATATCCTTCATGAGCATGATATTTAGTATAAGGAGTAGCCTCAGCTCCCATAGAATCATGGTCCTCAATATGGTTGTCATAAATACTTTCGTGTTTGAATGGATCAACGAAGGTTTCTTTTTCTTGCTCTTGGTAACTTTCCTTATCAATTTATTCTTCTTCAAGGATGTATTCACCATCCTTAAGAGGAACCTCTTCATATTCTATCAATGCTTTGGGGAATATCTAGAAGAGCCTCATTTTTAAGAGATTTTGGTATTTCTTGAAGGGTGTATTTGTACTTATGAAATATTAGACCTAATTTTTAAGAAATGCTTCAATAAGTCATGCAATTAAAGGTATTATGTTTGAAATTTAGGAACATTTAATGTAATAAAAAAAATTGTCCAAAAAACTAATGAACAATATCATATGTGCATCTTCACGTACCATATTAATTTTTAAAATTTAATTTAGAAATATCTAAACGTGATTAATAACCAAAGAAGGATCACCATCAAATTTGGAAAACTCATGTAGCAACTTGGATTATCGAAATTTAGGTATTGCGGAACATAAAGGACATCCAAAAGAAGGTATCATACATGCAAGTCCTAAGAATCCATTTTCTATCCCATTCAATTTCTTGAATAAAATATCGTGGAGCCACTAGGGTGATTCTTAAATTCCTTTTAAATCATGTTTGTTTCACCCTGCATGCATATTATCTTTTAAAGATGTATGAGGTAAAATGACTTTCTTAAATTCCTTTTAAAGCATGTTTGTTTCACCCTGCATGCATATTATCTTTTAAAGATGTATGAGGTAAAATGACTTTGTTCCTTCAATGAAGCAACTAGATAATCACAGTATAGAAAGTTTTGATATCTAGGGTGAAATCATGAAGATGCGTTACACTTTTGGGCCAAATGTGGTAATGAAATTTCAAGGTTTTTCTCTTTTATCAAATTGTATCCCTCAAATTTCATATAAGAATTATGAATTTTGATTCAGAGTAAAAATAAAATATGTGAAGAATTATGTTGTTGTCCTAATAATATTTTTTGTAAAAAAAATTAGTGTCATATAATCTCTCAATTTTCCATTAAATGCAATATATGTCCTTGCAAATTTTCACAAAACTTAAGAGTTAGTGTGTGTTCATGTAGCATAACTTAGTGTAAAATGTATGTGTAATATATATATAATATATTAAGCCTGATCTACATGGAGAAACTACGTTTCTCATATTATATTTTTTTTTTGAAAATATATTTTTTTTATTATTTTCAAAGTCGTTATAGTAATATTTTCATTTCATTTTTAGGAGACAAATGTGTCAGCCCTAATAATTTTTCAACTCTTCTAAATAATTGTAAAAATAAGAGTACCCTTTTTAAGAGGACTTGTAAACGAAGATAGTGGTATTTTTTTAATTTTTTTTATTGTGTATATTTTACTTATTTAATTTTAATTTAATCCCTTCGAAATTTTCCAAACAAATTCCAAGTTTTATGTTTAAAATAAATTAGATGAAAAATATCATATGAATTCCAAAGTGTCAAATAAATGTGTCATTGGATAGAGGATCCTTTCATGAATCCAATGTGATCAACCTCACCACTTAAGGACAATTTCTGCTCTAAATCCAATAGGGTACAAAATGGGGTTGCAGAGAAATTTGTAGAAGAGGTGTTGAAACTGTAATTTTTAGGACATCAAGCATTCGATTGAATGCTTTAAATGCTCGATCCAACACTTAAATTCAAAATTCAAATTCCTCGATCAAGCATTAAATTAACCATCGATTAAGTGACATACGTGGTTAACTAGTGGCTCAATCAAGCCATTAAAAATCTAACCTGCTAGCGCCCTTACAACCTTTTATTAATGGTATTAATGGTGAATCTTATGGCTCAAGGGCTTGATCGAGCCATAAATCTCGATCAATCCATTAACTCAAGTTAGAAATTGGCTCGACCGAGAGTTTATTTAAACATTCAATCGAACAATTTTTAAGTGCCTCAGCAGCGTGATCGAGTGCTTAAAAAATGATCAATTAACCACTTAAAATTACTCCATCGAGCGCTTGAAAATTGATTAATTGAGCACTTAAAATTGATTAATTGACCATATGTTTTCAGCAAAACACACCCTCATTTCGCCAAAAAGTGTAACCCAGCTCCATGCTTTGACCATGTATTAATCAAGGGAGAAAATTGAATCATATAATTTAGATGTCAAGAAAAAGGATTGAATTCATCATTAGTAATGGTGCCAAATATGTTACAACAAAATCTATCTCCTAGTGTAAAGATTTATAGGGTAACCTAGACAATGTGCAACACACAAGAGTGCTACTACAATCACCTCAATGACCACACACATATCTTTTGTGTAGGGAAAAATCCCACAAAAGGGAGGCTATCATAGTAGGGATTAGGAATAAATTAGCCCAAGCATCTTAGGCTAAATTCTCCCCAAAGGATTCTCTAATGTAAATCAACAAGATAAAGATATAACAAATTAGGGTTTGAGGTGGATGGAAGAGTAAATTTTAGATTTGGGTTCAAGGGACTTGTGCATCAGTTTAAAGTCTATTTTTGACATAAAGTGTGACAAATAGGTTTCAAATGCACATCAAATCGATAAAATACTCAAGGCTACTATAAGAAAGGGTTTTAGACTAGTAAATTACAACCAAACAATAGTTTATAACAATAGAAATTGTAGCTTTGAAAATAGTGATCAACGTATAAGAAATAAAGGATAAATTAAAGAGTAAATTAAAGGCAAAGTTACAAAAAAGGTATATAGTTAATAAGGTATATATCGACTAGTAAATCCTTGACATTGGCTCTATAAATTGGCTAATTAATACATGAAAATTTTCAAATTTCCTTCTTTAATGCACTATTAAACAATCTCCACCCATAGGGAATACATCAACAAGTCATTAAATGTTGAAAATATTAAAAAATTCTACATTTAACCCTAATTTACCATAAAATAAAAAGAATAATATTTTTTATATTTTAAAATATTTTCACAAGTGAGATATGCTACTACCTTTTCAATCTAGGGCATATGGAGTCTATGATACAAGAAATTAGGAATTATTTCGAGTTATCCTAAATACAAACAAACTAGGGTAATTAAACTTACACTAGAGATTAAGATTTAGGTTCTCAATTTTGTAGATGATTAAGCGAAATAAAGACTTATACGTATTCCTCAAATATTTGGAGGAAAGGTTTAACTCAACAAGCGATAATGAAACAAATATCAAATAAACTAAATTAGCACAATAACATTAATATTGTGTAATACAATACTAATATAAAAAAATATACCAATTTAATTCACCATGCAACATCTAATATCCACCATAAGAATCCATGGAGAGAGATGGCATCACATCACAAATACACCCAAGAAATTCATTCAACTAGGCCTAGATATTATCTAAGAAAGAGAAATAAATAATTAGGATAATTTATAGTTCAAGTGTGATAATTATCCAAGAGTTAAATTGATCCTCTACTTATAGGATAACATCTAGGTCAATTTATCCTCAAACTAGCTTAAAATCCATAAAAACAAATGCTAATTCTATGATACAAGTTTGATAGTTCATAAGCCAACCCTAAAAGATAACCAAAATAATGAAACGACATGGAAACAAGCTACAATTAACCCACATGTGTAAGTGTAAAAGCCTCTAAGGGAGCTATCATCTCCTAAAATACACGAATCACCATGAAAAGGTGCAAGGGATGACTCAAGTGGTTTGTCTTATCTGATAAGTCATGTCTCGTAATCAACATGGTGGCTCATCATCATAGAACACCCTATCAAGGCAAATTTCATCCTCTACAAAGTATACATCATCATGACATGTATCATAAATTTGATTTCATCATGTGAAGACATTATGTTTGTATGATGAAACCTATTAAAGCCCCTTTAGTAGGATACCAAGTCATCAGCATCATAATCATCACCAATAGAATGTCAACATCCATTAAGAAGGTAGAATCTCAACTTGGGTGCATGTACTCATTTCCCAAGAACAACTAACCTCCAAACAATGTCTTATGCTATATCACCAATGTCCAAGGTCCTCATACTAAGGGAATGTCTCATCAATTTCACCAAATAGTCCTCAAGGTCAATGTCCCTCAAAATGTGCCCAATGTACTCTATTAAGGTGATTATACATATCATCATCAAACTAGTTTGATATCATCTATGAATAATTGGAGAAGTATCATATCATCCCTCAAGGGATCCTTATTGCACTTGTAAGAATGATCTAATCCATACTCAAAGAATAAAATGTGATCAACATCATGGGTAGAAGAACCATAGGAGTATTAAGGTGGACCATATTTAATGTGAAAACCGTTAATACATTTCACATAACTTTCATCTTTAGATGTCTAAGTAACTTACAGTCGTGCACAGGTTATCATACTTGTGTATAGGAGTGTTATCATGTGATCCTATTAAGTGTTTTCTTCCCTTAATGGAAGAACAATTACTAGGCCAACCCTTTCAAATAATAGGCAGATGTGATAAGTGTTACGACTTGTGGTTTACTTCATTAAATGTGTCATCATCTTTTAGTTGGTTATGTAAAAAAGTTTCCATGAGCTCCTTTGTACAAGGATTTCTTAGCTACTTGATTTATCTTCCCCTACATTTGTTTTTCTAATCCCCCATATTTACCTTTCCTTTCCGATATGGGTTGTTTAACATGCTTTATTGATTTATGGTGTAAAAATGATGACATAATGCGCTTTTAATGAAGAAAATGTTATCGCTTCATCAAGGCCAACATGTTCTTTAACAATTCTCTTTACTTTGCTAGGCATGATATCAATTGATACTCTTGGGGACAAGTGGCTACATAAGAGAGGGAGAAATCATGTTATAAATGGATTTTGACTACTTTGCATCCCTTGGAAAAGAATTTTCTTTATGATTTTCCTATTCTTATAGCTAGATCAACGTTAGGTACTTCCAATAATTTGTTCTCATATTACAAAGCCAATAAGGAACCAATATGAGTTACTGACAACAAAAAATCAAAATGTGGGATAACAAAATGAAGGAAATGATGATAAATGTTAAGTGTGAAGAGCATCCAATGCTACCATCATCAAAGGAACCTACTTGTGCCCCCCATAGATAGTAAAGAAACACCTTAAGGAAGATCACATTGGACTAAAGCCATAAGATAACCACCAAGGTGAAAGAAGGGAACAGGTACACAAGTGATAACGATCCATAATCCAATCTCAACATGTAATCCACACTAGATAAATGTATCAAACATCTAACGAAAGCACTTGAATGCAAGAATGATTAATCTACCTCAAAATATATGGCCCACATTTATTTGATAAGTAGGCTAGAAAAAATATTGTAGTGACATGAGAATGGGGGAAATAAATCTAAGTCTAAGTATATGTTGATCATGGTAGTGGTTGTTGGTTGGAAAGCTACATCATAGGAGAAACATTTTCTCCTAAGGTTACCCATGCAAGTGGATGGGTAACATATCCAACTAGGAAGTTCATTCCCACGCTAATGATCCCACCACACTAAGTGTGTTGATCAATATAAGAGTTCTAGGAGTGCAATGGTAGTCTGCCATCATGCACATTATGTAATGACAAGAATTCGCCAACTCTAGTTCTCACAATTTTAAAGTGGGTGAAGAATTATAATTTGGGTATTCATAAATGACATGGTTAATGCAACATGTTTATGTCAATCCTCTAAGCTTTTATTCTAGTCTCACCTCTTAGAATCATAACTAACTTCATGCCACATTTTAGAGTTATTTCTTGTTGTTTATGTGGCCAAATAAATCATATGTGATACATTTTTAGATACTATACTATAGAATCTCTATTTATTCATATATTGGAATTCTATGTTATATTTATTTGTAAGTAATACAACTATATAAATTAAATAATTGGTAAGGGTGGACATGAATCAATGGATAATATGGATAAAAAAAATTACATACATCTAGAGTTGCTAAAAAATTAATCTAACTAAACAAAGAAATTGGAAGAGCATACATGGTGCACAAATTACTCACAAATCAATTTGTATTATTCATCTCAAAACCAAATTACAAGCCACATAAATAGTGCTCATGAGATCCAAAAAATTCCAAACAAAGAGAATATTGTTGAAAAAACATCTCAACAAAATTCCAACAACCAACAACTCAATCCTACCTATATACTAATGTAAGCATTATTCCAATTCCCCTCTTTAATGGGTACATTTAATCATTACACATATTAATACAAAAATAACAAATTACAATTGACATGTCAATCTGTCTTACCTATCTTCCTTGGCACTTGGCACTTATCCCACGTATATGGAGAATGCTCTTTTCACCACCACAATATTCGAGCTTCCCATTCAACTCATTTAAGACATAATCGTCTCTAAGCATCTTTGCTGAAATTTGTATAATTAAAGCTTCTCGATCTCCCAAAGGACGATCTTGATACTAGATTGTATCTAGCATTCAATTATGTAACTTACCTTTCTACACACATGGATCTTATAAGATAACCTATAACTGAGGCTCTTCCAGCCCCAATCACAACAAGTTCCATCAACATATAACAGAGTCACACTTACATTAGCAATAAATTCTCTCGGGGCCTAAGAACGTTGAGAACCACTAATTTAAATTATATTCCTTTATTCATTAATTGATTTTAACACAATACCATTGTTGAAACGCAAATAAATTTATAATACTTAAATTCTAACTCATGTTTAGATGAATGCCACTTTATATGCATCTAAATAAATATTCTACCATCACTCTTATATTTTACCACCATTATTGCAAGGATGATACTTCAAAACGCAGATTAAAGCCGCCGGCAGAAATGATGAGAGAGGAAGTGGGCAGCACAAAGCACGATTTTTCCCTTGACAATCTCGAAACCTAACCATCCTACCGAGCACAGTGCCAGCGAAACCTAACCATCCTACCGAGCACAGTGCCAACGAAACAATTACGTGGGATCTTGAGAAACTACGTTCCTAGCATTGACGAGAGGCACAAGATCCATATTTCAAACATGGTCAGACATATCCATGACTTATAAATATCGCAACAATCCCACTTGGATCGATGGAGACGTCTCAAATTGAAGATTTCAATTATATGCTCTCGTTTATAGGTAAAACTGGCAGTCTTCAATTACATACGGCCTCCTCTTCAACTACGCGCTCTTCCAGATATTCTTCGCTCGACAAAATAAGTCAAAAACGAAAAATCCTTTGGATAGGCCTTGGAGCTACCATGTAACCTGTGCCTATTCTATGTGCACACAATCAATCTTCATATTTTTTTTTTTCTCATCCCCTGGGCTCTCCCTCACTGGAGTCAGGCACATATTGGTTGTGATACTAATAAATAAATGGGAAGAGTAGGAGATGATGCACAAATTATTCACAAATTAATTTGTAGTATTCATGTTAAAATAAAATTACAAGTCAGATAAATATAATATTTATGAGATTTAATATATTCTAAACAAAAATATAGTGGTTCTGAGATCCAACACATTCTAAACAAAAGAAAATATTATTGAGAAAATTTCTTAACAAAACTCTCGAAAATTTCTTAACAAAACTCTCAATCCTATCTATATATTAATATGACCATTATTCCAAATAGTAAATCATAATTTTATATTAAATTATTATTAATTGTAAAAAATAATTGATATATAAGTGAAACATATCTGCATTTAAAAAAGAATGAAAGAATATTTTGAACTATGGATATTTACCTCCACTTTAACATGGAGATTCTTAATGTGTAAATATGATTTGTTACAATACCGTGGCTTATTAATACCACATGCCAAAAAAAACCATAAGTCACTTTATACAATGACTTATCCATATCACACGGCCAAAAAAACATAAGCGAATTCATTCCATGGTTTATCAATAGTGCATGAGCAAAAAACCATATAACTACTTTGAAGATAAATGGCAGACATTGATTTTTGTATGCTAGAATATGATTAAATACCTACCATCCACCTAATAATTATTGATAAGTAAATTAAAATTCTGTAAACCTTATTTCAAAATAAACATCAAAAGTAGATGTTATCATAACCGAGTGGTCGAGCGAGCAATGAACACACACAACCATCCACTCATCACCATTATTCAAAGAAAACCACTAGTTAAAAAACATATTTTCTCTCTTACCCAAACAAAAACAATTTTGAAACATACATCATACCTCATACCTAAAACTTACTATGTATTGTTTTCATAATAATATTATTATTAACTTTAACGAGGTAAAATAAATAATCCATATTGAATAGAGTTACACAGGCTAGTTACTGATATTAATTAGAATTATATGAAACAATTTTGCCATCGCTGCCGAGTATTGCCAACTGTAGAGAGATTATTCATATCACTGCAAAAGACATGTTTAGAATAAAAGTAAGATTGATTACCATGTTTTATGTATTTATAAACTTAGAAATTTACTTGAAATAATTACAAACAATTCTGCCATCGCTGCCGAGTATTGCCAAGCGTAGAGAGATTATTCATATCACTGCAAAAGACATGTTTAGAATAAAAGTAAGATTGATTATCATGTTTTCAATTTAAAAAAAAAAAAAAGAAAAATAGAAATTAATAATCAATAATATAAAACTCAGCCAAAATCAAATTTCGGTTTCAGAGGTTCAGAAATATTTTGGAATAAACACGCTATTGACCCAAATGTTTGGCATTTAAATAAAAAGGAAAGACTAAAGTTTAATCCTCGTAAACGTAACAGCAGTTTAGTCTGGGTAAAGTGACGAAGGCTTAAAACATCAGATATACAGACCAATCACAATAACATTCTAGAAAAATCTCTCCCATGTATAATATGTTCAATATATAATGTGCAAAAATATACAAGGTAAAAGATAGATGCAGACTAACAAACTTTATTAAGCCTCCTTGCTTGGTTAAATTAAAGCTTCAACTTGCTTTCCAACTTTTCCATTCAGGAAGCCTTCCTCCAATCTTCTTCAGGTTACCACTTCTATATTCTAAGCCTATTGAGCTTCAATATACTTGAAGCTTTGAAGCTTTTTTCTATGTAGATGGAAATCAACCCCCAAGTAGGACGTTTGGATCATCCCAGAGCTTTTCATCGCATCAGCAGTCACACACTGACGCACAGCCTTGAAAGGACGACCCGGGAAGCTGTAATGATGTAGACTTCCATATTCTGGAAGGCACCCACCAACTTCTGCGACACTCTTAACCAAATGAGACGGTCTGAACATTCTTCAAGAGTTTCCATCGCGAGATTCTTCCCCACTCCTCCCGTTCCAACAATCGCGAGATTTCCCACTCCCCCCGTTGTTGGTGTTGGCAAAAGGGTTAATTGTTTGATCGTGTTGTTATTTATTAGATTTTGGAATATTTTTTGAATCTGCAATTGAAGTAAGTATAGTTATACATTCTTGAAATCAACATTATCTTACAAAATAAAATATTTAACCAATCTTGTCGACATCAATAACAACAGAACAATTATTTGATCTTGTTGTTATCTATTATATTTTGGAATATTTCTTAAATTTACAATTGAAATAAAAATCATTATTCATTCTTCAAATCAACATCATCTTACAAAATAAAATATTTAACCAATTGCAACATTCAAAACCTTTTTTTTGGTCCATAGTCTTCTAAATATTCAGGAAATATTAGCTCAAGCAATCCTCAGTGCTTTTATACCCCAAATTTCCCCTAATCCTTGGGAAAAAATGAGGTTACCAACCATTATTGTGGGGAGTTTTATCTGCTGCAAAGTAGCTTGTGATTGAAAAGACTGCAGGTATATGGTGATGCTAAAAGCATAGTTGACTAGGTCAAGGATCATATTTTGTTTAACTTACTTATTTTATTTAATTGGATGAATCACATAAAAGAATTGGTAAGATATCCATCCAATTTATGTGTACAGAGAACAGGATATAACTGATGACCTTCTGTCCAAAAAAATATAAAAATGGTACTTCAGATTTTTTATGCAACTTTTGGAAATCATATCGAAATAAAAAATGAGAGTATGATTTTTATATAAAGAAAATCTGCATTTTTGTTATGAAATCATACTAAACCAAGGATAGCAGTGTCACTTTTTTGTTACAAAACTCCAGAGTTTTCTTTTTAAATAAAAGAAGGGAATTGAATTCTGTTATTTTGAAGAATAGAGAAAAGCCCAGAAAGACAGTAATACGAGCTTTTCCAGAAGCGCATGGTTTTTATGAAATCATACTAAACCAAGGATAGCAGTGTCACTTTTTTGTTACAGAACTCTGAGTTTTCCTTTTAGATAAATAAAGGGAGTTCAATTCTGTTTTTGGAAGAATAGAGAAAAGCCCAAAAAGACAGTAATAGAAGCTGTTGCAGAAGCGCATGGAGATCAGGCACACAGGGCTGTATAAATTAAGGACAATAGATAGGATATAAAATGTCTGGATTAAATGCTTGCTTATATGTATTTGGGATGGGTAGATGATTTTTATGGAAAAATAGATCTATGATAATGTATTTACTCTTTTTTTTATATAATAATAAGAATAAGAAGTGGTTTTTTACTCCTGGAAGAAAGAAAAGAAAAAAAAAAATTGTCCTAAATAGGCATAAATACTTGCACACGGACCTGGGAAGAAGACGGAGGCAAGATACCTGAGATTCGAAATCAACGCTGCAGGCTGGTTCTCGATCCTTTAATCCTCAGAGACCAAGCATGAACCTAATATATATTTTGCAAAAGCTTCTACCATGTAAGTTCCTCTTTCATGTGTTCCTGCGTTTCCTACTCTTCACTAGAATGTAATGCCTGCTGCTCAGACACTCACAAGACTGTTATGCCGACAGATCATTGATCACTTTATCTGCTGCTCTGGCACTCACAAGCTTCTTACGCCCATAGATCATGAATCACTTTACCTTTCGCTTTAAATGGAATAACAGAACCTTTCAACTTTATTCTGTAGAGACCTTATCCTTTGAACGTAAATTGGATTCCAATTTCTTCACTTTACTTTCCGATAAATATTCGGAAGAAAACGGAAAAAGAATATATTTTAAATGCATTAATTATAATTTTTATCTTTGAGCTCGGTTTTTTTACTTTCTAATTGATAGTAGATTTTACATTAAGTTTTAGCATTTTCTAAAAGACGGTTGCATTGTTTTTCAAGTGAAACGTATACATTTTTCTGTCACGGTTGATATTTCTTATACACCTGATTAGCTGCATATTTAATATATTAGTTTTTCGATGTCAATTCTATATTTATTTGCACATTTAAATTGTCAGAGAACTCACCCTGCTGTCACAATTTAGAGCAGAAATGACACATAGGTCAACTCTATATTTAATTGCACATTTAAATAATGAGAGAACTCACCATGCTATCTTACCAATAGCTCAAGAAGTTATAATAATACCACATCACAATTTAGAGGAGAAATGACACACAAGTCGAGTGTGATAATCAAATTTAACTAAAAATATCCTAAATATTTCTATACGTTAAAATGAATATAATTTAAAAGACGAACAACCATGGTTATGCGATATTTTAGATCAACTACTTCGAATAATCAAGTCGAAATACATTCCAGTGTATTTATGCAATATTATAAATCAGCTTAAAATAACTTTATATACCTTCTTAATATATAGAGTATAATTTAATCCTGAAGAAAAATCGCACAATAAAATTGAACTTAAAATATTCTAAGTATTAATAATTAATTATGACCAACTTTATATAGATTAAAATCAATATAGATTAAAATCAATATAATTTTAAAGTAGAAAGAACCATGATTATGCTCATTCGTAATATTTTAAAGTAACTAATCATTCATGATATTTTAGACTAACTATTAAAGACTACTCAATCAATGACTTAGTAATTATAATATTATTGTAAATCAGTTCAATATAATATAATATAATATAATATAATATAATATTATATATATATATATATATATATTTTTGTTTTTGAATTTTTTCACAATGAAAAATCCAAAATTGATATTATTCATATAATAACATTTTTTATTATATATAGGTTTTTAATAATAACTAAAAGTTTTTTAAAAAAATGTGTTGTTTAAATTTCTTAATAGATAAAATTCCATATTCATATTAATAAAGATCTTATATGGTTTATAATGTACTTTTAGATTATTTTTGTGCTCATGTGAAATGAGTTTTTTTAAGAATACGTTATAATATATATTTTGTATTTATTAGTGATTCTCTAAAAAATAAATTGTTATAAGTAGTATAAATTTAACAAATTTATTAAAGTTGGATTCATCATACAACTTGAGGATCAAGTACGGTTCAATTTTTTTTAATTATATTATTTTATTTAAATTTAAATTTATCTTTGTTATAGTTTTTGTAATTCAAAATGTTCTTTTTTCTTGATTTTTTAAAATATTAATTTTATTGGAATGTTTTAATGAGATTTATTTTAATTTTGCATTTATCATGTGTTCAAGTGAGATCATATATATTCTTTGTAAATTTTAACACTTTGTATTAATCAAAGAAGTTGCATGCATAATGAAATAAATAAAAAAATTCTCACTTAAGCTTACATACTTTCGGACCAAGCATCATTGATAATCAAAGAGAGTTTGCACATATAAGACCATTATACATGTGGCCTTTGTATTCATATTTAGTTTCCCACCTACGAAACCACAGGAAAACAACCTCCAAGGTGAAACTAGAAGACTCAATGTTTTGTGAAGAGCACTCCAATGTCAACTCACCAAAATCAAATATCAACCCCAAATGCCTACGATGCAAGAGTCTACAGATCGCACAAGACCCACCAAAATGATAAGTGCCACAAACCGGAAGAAACTATGACCATAACAAAATCTAGGTCTGCAACTCTATATGTTGTAGTAATCTTGAAGGGCAACTTCCCACACAGGGCTAGATTAGAACATTATATCAGAGATTGAGGGAGTAGACCAAATTGTCTCCCCCTCCACCCACCTTCCTTGGTAACTATCAAATAAAGATACATTTATCGGATCATGTCAACTTAAGCTAGGCGGTTCACCAAGGTCTCCTCCTTCTAATTCATAAGGAACATGGCTCTCTACATGCCTTATGCAAGCATCCATCCCATCAACACATAAGCATAGATACATCAAACATTCTTTTGACATCTTCTAGAGATTAAAAGATGTTATAATTTTCAATTTGTTTGTCTCTAAGAACTAAGCCCAACAATGTCTTAATTTTCCAATGAAGAGCTACTGAGCTTAGGTGTTGTTTCCTTATGCCTCTGAGGTGTCAAGGATTTGGAACCCACCCATCTAGGTCTTCAAGAAATTCCAAATTGGACAATGACTTCCTCTCTGCTTCAAATTTTGTTTCTAACTCCCTTATCTCCATATACACTTCTGGTGGGACTGCATTTAAATAAGGAACCACTAGCTTGTGAGAAAACAACATCACTCCCATATGACCGAGCTGAGAAGCACCCACTCCACCTCTTCTTTGTCTTTATCTCTACCTCAGTGTCATCTTTGAATCATTGGGGGGTTGATCTAATTCTCTGTGGGGATTACCCATAGCTAAAAAATGATTGCCCTTTCCCTCTCGACCAAGTCAAGACATCAATACACTAGTTCATCACAGTAATCTTGGACAAAATGACTAAATTGAGATAGCAAGCCAACTAAGAAAGAAAGGGACAACACAAATTCAATAATTGGTTTAAATTCCTCCATAATTTGACCAAACAAACCACCCCATGACACCAGAACAACTACAACCCAACAACTAGAGACTCAAGACACAATCCCTATACCAAATTCTAATGCAAGAGGTAAAGAGCATACTCCAAAACAAGACTCACCTATAGACAAAAATGACGCAACTCAACAAGAAAGGATTGAAACACACTAAGACCCAAGACAAAACAAAAGGGAGACTCACACTCCAGAAACACTTGACAATCTAAGGCTAAAAAATGCACGCACGTAGAAGCAAAAGCCTAAAAAATTCTAAAAAACAACTAACCCAACCTAAGAGAAAGACAAAAAAAAATTGAGAGAACTTATAAGACCAATTCTTTATCCTACAAAGATAAGAAAACCACTCTATCAACTAGTAGAAAACATGAACCCGGGCCAACATGTTTACATGCCAACAAGTGGCCAACCACAAAGTACTTCTCCTCCTTAAGAAAATCCATATAAAATTCCACACCAAGAAGGATTCCTTACTCCTATAATTATTCAATATACTCTACTAAACCTCGGCTATCACTTTCACCTCACAAGCTAAACCACCAACTCTACACACCACGTCCCAAGACCCACTCCAATGTCGTCAGTGTGTTCTCATGCATGTGAGTCTAATATGTGTACCTCTCATGCATGTGAGTCTAATATGTGTACCTCATGCATTGGTTGAAAGATTGATTGACCTCATGCATTGGTTGAAAGATTGATTGCCCCATGGTAGTAGTAACTACAACCCATATCTTATGCTTTTTACATTAGCACACCCATTGGGGGATGTGAGATCATATCTTTTAATATACAAATATTTCCTCTAATTTTATTTAAAAAATATCCTCGCATGATTCATAAAGGAAAAATAAAATTACTCCCATTTATTTACATAACATACTATTGTAATGTTTTAATATATAATAACTAATATTGAAACTTTTTATTTTATTAATATATTTTTTAACATCATATTTTTACTTTAAGGTAAATATTTTACTTAAAACGAATATTGCAATATTTTCTTTAGTAAACATATTTTATTTTTTTCATCATTTCCACATTTCTAAATTTATGTTGAATACCGAAGAAATTGCATATTCTCTTATATTAAAATGTGGAAAGTATACCTATTGTTAAAAAATACTAATTACAAATATTAAAACTTTATGAAAATGTAAAATTTAAAAATCCATCCATAATCAAAATTATTAATCTTCTATTGATTATATCTTCTATAATGAATGTCGTTAATTTCAAATTCTTATATATAGGGTCATTTTTATTTAAGGGATTCTGAGCCTACTTATAAGGTTTGCACTATGGTAGTTGAATTCATGTGGTAAACCAAAAAAATTTGAGATGATATTAATGCTAATGGAGATGGATATTACAATATTTTATTATGGTGAATATTTATATATTTTTAAATTTCATATTTAAATTTAAATTTAAATTTGAATATAGAAAGAATGATATTATGGTATACTAATAACATATATTTAAAAATGATAATTTATGCTGGTACATTATTTTTTAAACTAATTTACATTTATATAATAATAGATCTATTATGCACCGAGACAATGTTGCCAATAGTTTGTACCAAGATTGATATTGCACATCTATTTCATTTAATTTTAGGTATCATAACTTTTGACAACTAAGTAATTGTAAATAATGTTCCTCCAAATATTACAAAATATATCTTGAAGAGTAGTTTTAATAATTTACTCGTGAAGATTACTCAATAAATAATTCGTTTCTTTGTTTATGTTTGAAATAATTTATTTATTTTTCAGGAATATTTTGATGAATTTTTTTTTTATCTATAGTCTATTTTGCAAAGTCAAGAAATAATATATTTTTGAAATTGTTTTATGAGAGTGGCCATATTTTGTAAAAATATTTACATTAATTTGTTTCTCCAAACAATTATCACATCTCCTTCAAGAATAGTTTGACTTTTTTTTATGTTTATTAACATACATTTTCCTCTTATAAATATTTTGAATACATTGTTGTATGCAATTGCTCTATTAGTAATCTTTAATATATTTTCAATACATGTAATTCTCTATTAGTAATTAGTTGGTGATGAAGAAGGGATATGATCATGTCAAGGATTAATTTGTGCTTTGCTGAAGGATTGATTTTGCATATCTTTTTCATTTTAATTCTAGGTATCACAACTTTTTACGGATATTTATTTTTTAATAGTGTCCCTCTACCTATTACTAAATATATCTTGATTTTTTTTTTTTAAATAATAATTAGCCTCAAGATTAACATCAAATGCATCTAATGGAAACAATTAAATAGGATTAGAAAACAACATCTACACTAAAATCAATGCGTCTAATGCAAGTAATAAAATGAGATTAGAAATCAACATCTACATTGAAATCAATGCATCTAGTGCAAGAAATCAAATATGATTATAAATCCACATCTACAATGAAATCCATGCATCTAGTGCAAGCAATCAAATAGGATTATAAATCCACATCTACACTAGAATCTACGCATCTAGTGAAAGCAATCAAATACGATTAGAAATCCAAATCTACATTGAAATCAACGCATATAATGCAAGCAATCAAATATAATTAGAAATCAAACATCTACTTTGAAATCAATGCATCTAGTGCAAGAAAACAAATAGAATTAGAAATCATCATGTACACTGAAATCAATCATCTAGTACAAGAAATTTTCTTCCCCCTTTCTCCCATCCTTCTAATATTGAAAAATATTTGTAATAATTTACATTCTCAATATTAACAACATCTAATCACTCTAATGCAAGCAATAAAAGAGGATTAGAAAACAACATCTACATTGAAATCAATGCATAGAATGCAAGCAACCGAAAAAGCTGAGAAACCAAAATCTACATTTAAATCAATGCATCTAGTGCAAGCAATCAAATATAATTAGAAATCAACATGTACACTAAAATAATTGCATCTAGTGCAAGCAATGAAATAAGATTATAAATCATAATTTACACTGAAGTCAATGCATCTAGAACAACCAATCAAATAGTGTTAGAAATCAGCATATAAACTGAAATCAGATCATCTAGTGCAAGCAATCAAATATAATTATAAATAAACATCTGCACTAAAATCAATGCATATTGTTCAAGCAATCAAATAGGACTAGAAATCATCATCTACACTAAAATCAATGCATATAGTAGAAGAATTATTCTTCCATCTCTCTCCCTTCATCTATATCTATATATCCCTCTATCTCTCCTTCTTTGTCTCTCTATCTCACCCCCTGCAAACACACACACACTCTCTCTCCATATCTATATATCTCTCCCTCCCTCTCTTTATCTCTCTATTATTCCCTCTATTCACCTCCCATCTATATCTCTATCCCCTCCTGCCTCTCCTTTGTCTCTTTATATCACCCCCAAAACATGCACACTCTTTCTCCATATCTGTGTATCTTTGTCTCCCTCTCCCTCTCCCTCTCTCTTCCCCTTCACTCTCTCTCTCCCCCCCTTCTATCTCTCTTCCCTACTGCTCTCCTCTCTACCTCTCTCTATGTATTTCCTCTTACCTCTCTCTCTTTGTCCCTCCAAATCCATATCCACCTCCCTCCATCTCTCCTCTCTCTCTCTTCCTTCCTCTCTCTCCCTTTCTCTCTCACCACCCTCTGTCTCTCTTCCCCCCTCTCTCTCTTCACCCTCCAACTCTGTCACTATCTCCCTCCCTCTCTCCTTCTCTTCCCCCTTCCTTCCATCTCTCCTTCTTTCTCTCTCTATCTCACCCCAAAGCATACACCTTGTCTTTGGCTAGTTAATTGATTGGATTCTCTCAAATGATTATAAAAAAGGCAGCGCATCTGAGCTAACTCTCTCCTATAGTACTATAGTCTAAATAGAATAGCACAATACGTCTCTCTAATGCTGTGAATAGAAAGTCTTCTCAATCTCAATCTCTTTATCTATCTGCCCAACCCTTAAGGGTAGAGTTTCTCTCCTTTTTGAGGCCTTACTAATACTAATTTTGTCTAAATGGAATCCGTTTTTTTGGTTGTTCCATATTGACGAGCTTCATACTCCTCAAGGGACATTCCTAGAAGGAAATATTAGCATCTATTTCAAGTACACTTGACCTAGACTGCCATAGCCTAAGCTACCCTCTCCTACTGTACCATGGCGAATATGAATCTAACCATATCCCAACCTAGACTACCCTAGCATACCCTACATTAACATATATTATCCTAAAATACCTATCCCAATCCACCCTACTCTAAACGAAACTACTGCCAAAATGAGAAAAACTTGCTCGGGGAGGCATACGAATAGAGGTTGTTCGTGGCCAAGGAAATAAGTCTCTGGCCTTGGCCCTTATCCTTATTACTTATGATGCTATTCTATACTTATTTATTGGCCTTGGCTTTCTTTTGCTAATAGGTTAAGTAGTAGGTGGTAGTTGTTGTTGTAAAGTGTGTTGCCTTTGTGGGACCGAAATCACGATGACGAACAAGTCCCCATCCACCCCTACCTAGGTTGGATGCTTAAAATCTCTCGCTACCTCTTAAGATTATAGGTGTGAGTGAGTCCTTCCTCCAAGCTAGTGCAACTTCGATTCCGGGAACATCAGACTCGATAGAAGGAATACCATATCTATCCATCTAGGAAGCTAGGAGCCCCCCCACCACCCCACTTCCCTCCATGGGTGTGATGGATGAGATTTCTATTTCAAAAGGTTCCTTAGATTTAGGTAAGGATTTGCGCATCTCTCATTCTATTTAGGTATTTCCATTATCCGGTCCTTTTCATTTCTGCTTTGGAATATGGGTCAAGCTCAAATGGCATAGAAGGGGAAGGAAGTAGCTAGAGAGGCCCCTTGAAATGGTTTTGTTGATTAAGCATAAGTTGGTGCTTCACCCGCAGCATACCTTACAGTTTCATATCAATAGCCAACATTAGTATCTAAGATGTAAGAAGCACCTGCAGCACCTATAGATCGAGATAGGCCATGAGCATGGTGGGAACAAGATATTCCTAAAAAGCAAAAACCTCTAGGCTCACCAATGAAGGGCCTTGAAGTTGGCAAAGCCAACCATGCCCCCCCCCATTTCCATAAGGATGGGTAGGGCGAAGGGGTAGGATTGACATACCCTTTAGATTATTTTTCTCTGGATTCTCTAGGATGTGGGTCAATCCTAATCCTTAGTTGGAGAAATCCTATGAGTCATAGAGGAATCAGGCAGAAAGTAATCTAGTAAAAATTTAAAAGAGATTGATTAAAGAGGAGAGACCCCTCTTCAAGTCATAAATGCATGTAAAAAACATGTAATCTTTTGCTATAAGTGGGAGTTCTCCACATCCAGGAGAATATTTTTTGGATGATAATGGGTCTCCCTTGCACATTTTGTACAATTATTTTTATCTTTATGAGCCATTGGTGATTTCAATGGATGAAAACATTCATCATGTATTCTTCATTCATAATTTAAGCATACTATAGATCTTGTATCTTACAGAGTGGAATCTCAAAAAATTTATGTTTCACGTAAATAATTTATGGTTCCATCGCACTCGAGTTAATCCCATATGTTTTCCACCAATCCAACAGCCATTCAGGGTGTTGTCCAGATAATGTTATATTTACTGATCCAAGTTTGAAGAGAGTAGTGTAGGTTATTTTCAAGTTATCTTTGCATAATAAGGTAAACCACAAATTTTTATATTGATTATAATCATAATCACTACTAGGAAATTTAAGGATAAGATTTTTTTGGGCCATTCATTAAGAATTCTGGGTCAGTTTAGGCTATATTATCGGTGCACTAGATCTTCTCTATTATTGACGTGTTTTAAGACAATATTGATGTCACAAAATTTATTTGTTAAATCATTTTCTACTTGCATTGTTTTTGTTAGTGCCTATTCATATACCATGTCTAGTATAGTTACAATTGAGGTTAGGCTTCCTCATACTTCTAATACCAATTGGGCCAATGCAATACTGGGTTGAAGTTCATATCTAAAACTCAGGTGCTTCTGAGTTTCCATATGGGTTTCCACCCTTCTCTATATCTTTGCGAAGACATATTGTCAGGAATCTATCGGACATGCTTTTGGCCATTGCTCCATTCTATGAGTGTGATCATGCTTTGATCCTTGATTTTTTGCTTGCTTGATGTATGATCACGATCACTTGAAATGTTTCCTCACTCACCTAACTTAGAAATTTTTGCTCGCTCACCTAATTTTGAAATATTTTCTTTCTCGCTTGATTGCTTTTTTCCCCACCTGAATTATTTCCATGATTGCTTGAATGTTTTTTCTAGTAGATTTTCTTGGCTGAGAAAAGCTTGGATACAATTTTTACTCCCTTTTATGTGTTCAATGTCAAAGTCAAAATTTACAAAGAGTGATTGCCACTTAGCTAATTTTTGCTTCACTTTCCTTTTTAATTTCTTTGTTTAAAACCATTTTCATGGACAAAGCTTATGTTATTAACACAACCTTTTTATTTACAAAAAATATTTCAAATTTATTTACTACATTGAGAGTAGCTTTAATCTCTTTGTCTATTGTTGTATAAATATTTTCTCCTTTTCCCCACGTTCCTGAAGTAAATTGAAGGATTTCTTATTTTCTCCTCTTACCATTATGTCTTGCTTTAGAACTACTCCCCATACTACTTCTCTTGCGTCAGATTTGACAAATTTGTGAGGTTCATCATCTACAATATAGAGTATAGGAAATTTTATTAACTTTTCTTTAATGTTATTTATAGCCTTGGTATGATCTTAAGACCATATTGGTAGATTCTTTGATAGCATTTAATTCAGTGTCTTCCTATCCTTGGCACAGTCTTTCTAAAAATCGCATATAATTTAGGCTCCCAAGCAACCTTTGTAATTGCGTCTTGTTTATGATCTTTTCATAAAATTTATCAAAAAACTCAACTAAATTTTGTTGTAAGGCTATCTATCCATTAGATAATGTATGTCCCGAAACCTTGATCGAAGTTTTGAATAGCTCCATCTTTTTATTTGAGACTACTAGTCTTACATATTTATTGATTTGGAGAAATTTCTTCGAATGCTTGAAATGTTGTTCAATAGAATTTGAAAATAAAAAAATCATCTATATACACAACAATCCAATCAAAGTAGGATCTATGGGCTAAACAATAATTAAAGGATCCAAAAAGCCAACTGAGACGACTTGATCAAATACCACCCCCATTAGAGGATTTTAATGAAAATCCAAACATTAATATATTTGATGCTTAACATATTGAAAGGCTAAATTCAATGAGGATACTTGAAATTCAACATCAAAAGTATCATATATTTATTAAGATAAGGATGAAAGGGAAAAGGTTTAAGTTAAAATCCTTGATAAATTCAAGTTTTGACTTGAATATCCTTAACAAAGAAATCATTCCTAATATCTATTGGGTTCATTCAAATCATTCCACTATTGTCCTGGGAAATAAAGCAATGTAAATGGACTATGAGGTACCTAAAGCTACCTTGTGCTTTGATCATGACATGAAATTTCTACTTGCAAATATCCTAGTTGTTTGCATTCTAGGAACACCATTCTTTTCAATTATAGATCCCCATGGATCTACCATCACAAAAGATTGAAAAAAAGGGTTACTTTATCACAATTCCATTTATTCAAATGATGAATAAAACCAAAGTTGGGACAAATATCATCCTTCCATTTGTATCCACTCCATAGTTATAAACAATGGTCAAATAAGTAGACATTGATAATGAAGAAAGAGCATAAAATCCATGAACTCAAACAATTGAAAGTAAATATGAAAATAGAATAGCAATTATAGAGAGAAGAAATCAAAATAAAGATACAAAACCTACATAAAAAAATTTGAACGTGTTTTCTCTAAAATTCCAAACACATTTTGGAAAAGAAAAAGGAATTTCATTAAAAGTCCATATAAGTCTCCTTATATAGGGAAACCTTGTAGAAGGAGGTTTATTTCAATAAATGTGGAATACCAGGAACTTTGTCAAGAGGAAATAAAGGGACTCTTACAAAAAGGATTAATCAAAGAATCCAAGATCCCTTGGAATTATTATGGTTTTATGTAAATAAACATTCAAAACAGGTTAGAGGAGTGCCTAGGCTTGTTATAAATTACAATCCATTAAATCATCAAATAGAGGATGATACATATCCTATTCCTCACAAGTCCAACATTGTAAATAGAGTTTTTGGTGCAAAAATATTTTTAAAGTTTGATTTGAAGTCAGTATTTTTGCATGTAGCTATCAAAGAAGAAAAATTCAAGACTGTATTCAGTATTCCTCCAAAACACTATGAATGGAATGTGATGACGTTCGAGCTAAAGCATGCACCTGCAAAATTTCAAAAGGTAATGTATGATGTGTAGAAACCCTACCCTGATTGGCTTATTATGTATATAGATGTTCTTATATTTTCATATTACATTGAACAACATTTCAAACATTCGAAGAAAGTTCTAGAAGTCATAAAAGATGTAGGACTGGTGGTCTCAAAGAAAAATATGGAGCTATTCAAAACTATGATCAATATTTTGGGACATAAAGTATCTAATGGAAATATAACCTTATAACAAAATTTCATTGAGTTTTCTTATAAATTTCCTGACAAGATCACAGATAATACCCAACTACAAAGCTTCCTTGGAAGACTAAATTATGTTAGTCATTTTTACAAAGATTGTGCAAAGGACAAGAAGATACTGAATGAAACGCTATAAAAGAATCCACGAGTATGGTATAAATCTCATATGAAGGCTGTAAAGAAAATTAAATAAAAGGTAAGAAATTTTCATATACTCTATGTTGTAGATGATGAGCTTCCGAAAATTTCCAAACCTGATGCAAGTGAAGCGAGATGAGCAGTGATCCTAAAGCATGTAATGTATAATTGTAAGAAGAGAAAAGAATAAATCATTCAATTTCCTTCAAGAACATGGAAAGGAGGAGAAAATAATTATGCAACAATAGAAAAAGATATCAAGGCTACTCTCAATGCAGGTATGCAAGGTGGCTTTGTGTCCAACCCACTCCTTGCTCCTTGCTTGAGTATTACTAAGTTTTGTAATATGTTCAGAAAGTATGGTGTGTATGCGACTCTAACAGTGGTACAAGGTGTAGTCATTTGGGACCCTGGGTAATTGGGTCATTGGGTCTGGTAGCGATGAGTTTTTGCAATGAGGGGCGGCCTCAAAGTTAATATTAGGGTCTTCAACTTCTCTAACTCTCAATTATATTCATACAATTTGATTTTCTCTGGCTCTTTTGGACTAGCTCTAGGAGGCCTCATCTTGTTCTCTTTGTGGGAGTTATCGTGTCCATGGTGTTAGATGCGGTGATCGTTCAGGTTAGTCGCAACCCCCCTGAGGTAAATGGTAACCACCTTGGGTGTAATTTGACCCTGGGAAGTCTATGTTGTCGTTGGTCAAGTGCCACATGCTTGAGGTTGTGATTGTTGTGTAAACCATTGAAGCGGTCTCAAAGTCTTCATGTAGTCTCACCTTGCTAGTTTTGGATTGAGAGTTTTTTGAATGAAGCTCACGAGGCCTCTAACAATTGGTGGTTTGTGTGGTCTGAGTTTCCATCAAATTTGGTTGAGTGGACAAGTTAGAGGGCAATGTAACGCCAAACATGACACGCCCATAGGGGTTGATCCTCGTGTTTTCAGTGTGGTGCATTTTGTGGAACAATGAGACATTGGGGAAGAGGTTGAAAAACAACATACCAACTCTCGAGGCTGATTTTTTCTTCCCCCTCCATTTGAATTTCTCGAAGCTCTGTTGTGCTAGGTTACACTGTTGGTGGAACAATTTGCCTAGCCTCATCACAATGATTACAACAAGGTCATTGCCTTGATGAATGACCTTCAACATAAATAATGGGACATGATGGATAGGTTGGCTTCTCTCCAACATAGGCAGAAATAGAGTCATGATAGATAAGACCAACAGGAAGGAAGGTTGGTGCATATGGAGGCCCTCGTGCATGAGGCCTTCCATCCTCTTGTGCCACCTTGCAATGAGGCAGATACACTTAGTCTGGGTAATGTAGGTTATTAAAGATGGTTGTTGGTTGTTTTTGGGTTTTGAAACATTTTCGGTTAATATGGGTAGTCTGCATGAGGTTACTTAGCTTTCTCTTGTTATATGAGCACTTCAAAAACTGCAAGGACCTTGAAGTTTGATGATGTCAGCAGCAGTTTAATGAATGAGGAACTATGATGCAAGTCAATTGTGGAAAACTAGGGAGAAGCTCTAGCTCTAGCTGATTGTTGTAGGAGAATGGATCAAGGTTGGCAAGGGTGATCAAGATCGAGAGGCCAATCAAAATCAAGGAGAGGAAGGATCATCTGCTTTCATTGTGGCAAACCCGGGCACATGAAGAAATAATGTGGATTCTGGAAGAAAGGACAAAAGGATCAGAGACCGTCCAATACAAATCACAAGTCATCCAGCACAAATGAAGGTGAGACTACTGTTGTAGCCACAGATGGTGATGTTTTGATTACTTTTTTAGTAGAAGATGCATGTGTATATACATCTAGCAGTAGCTTTGATTGGATCCTTCACTCTGGGGCATCTCACCATGTAACCCCATGCAAAGATAGTTTTGTTTCATATAATTCTGGTGATTATGGTAGAGTGCATTTGGGGAATCATCATTTTTGCAACATTGTTGGAGTGGGAGATGTCCAGATCAAGATGAAATATGGACAAGATATATTGTTTAAACAAGTCAGGCATGTACCAAAAATGCGCATGAGTTTAATCTCTAAGGGACGACTGGACGATGAAGGCTATTCGACAAGCTTTGGGGAAAGAGGCCGAAAAATTAGCATAGGTGCATTGGTCGTGGCCAAAGGACCTAAGACAGGAAAATTATACATATTGAAGACACTGATAGGAAAATTAGATTTAGCTCATGTCACAAAAGAAGGAAATTCAATAGATATGTGGCATAAGCGTTTGGGTCACATGAGCGAGAAGGGCTTAAAAATCCTTGTTGGTAAAAATTTATTACCAGTTTTGAAATCCTACAATCTTGAACTTTGTGAGCATTGTATATATGGTAGACAAGGAAGGGTTTCATTCCTTAGAGGTGGCCATGACAGAAAGAAAAATGCGTTAGAAGTGGTACACTCAGATGTGTTTGGGCCTGTTAACATCAAATCATTAGGAGGAGCATATATTTTGTAACATTTATAGATGATGCATCCAAGAAGGTTTGGGCATATCCTATGAAAAATAAAGTGAAGTGTTTGGAATATTTCAAAAATTCCATGTTTCTGTTGAAAGAGAAACTAACAAATTGTTGAAGTGTTTAAGAACAGATAATGGTGGAGAATATCGCCCAAATTCATTTAAGGAATATTGTAACAGGTGTGGCATAAAGCATGAGAAGACTGTGCTTGGTACTCCTCAATAGAATGGTGTCACAGAAAGGATGAATCACACCATTATGCAAATGGTGCAAAGTATCTTGTCCAATTCCGGTTTGGAGAATAATTTTTGGGCTAAAGCAGTCAGGACCACTTGCTACCTCATAAATAGATCTCCAACTACAGCCTTGGATGGCGGTATCCCTGAAGAAGTTTGGACTCGTAAGAATTTGAATTATTCTCACTTGAAAATCTTTAGATGTGAAACATTCGTACATATTCCCAAAGAAAATAGAACTAAGCTAGATGATAAAACTATGAAATGCATTATTTTGGGATATGTGGATGAAGATTTTGGTTATCGTCTATGGGATCCAGTCAAACATAAAATTATTAGAAGCAGGGATGCTATATTTAATGAGTCAAAAATGTTGAAGAAGGCTGTAGGTGAGTTGGAGGTCAAGAAGGTTATTGATAGGTTTGAAGAGCAGCAGGAAAACATACCACCAATACAAGAAAATGAACATCAAATTCAGAAGCATGAAGAACAACAAATGGAAAATGATGAACAACAAGAAGAAGGAATCTTGCAGGAACCTTTACAGGATCTTCAACCTGATAATGCACCACCACAGTTGGTTCCTCCTTCAAACTATATTTTGTTGACTGATGAAGGTGAACCTAATTGTTTTCATGAAGCTTCTAAAGTCGAGCACAGTAAAGAATGGAAGAAGAAATGAACTCTTTGCAGTAAAATAAAACTTGGGAGTTGGTAAACCTCCCAAAGGGTAGAAAGGCTCTACAAAACAAATGGGTGTACAGGATTAAGCATGAAAGTGACGAAAAGAAGGAGAGGTATAAAGCAAGACTAGTGGTGAAATGTTTTGCCCAAAAGGAACGTATTAACCTCACTAAAATTATCTCACCTGTTGTTAAAATGTCATCCATTAGAGTCATTCTTGGTCTAGTTGCTGCTTTAGACCTAGAATGTGAACAGTTAAATGTAAAAATTGCATTCCTTCATGGTGAATTAGAGGAAGAAATTTATATGGAGGAGCCAAAAAGCTTCATAGAAAAAGGCAAAGAAGGCCTTGTTTGTAGGTTGAAGAAGAGTCTCTATGGGTTGAAACAGGTACCTTGACAATGGTACAAGAAATTTGATCCATTCATGTTGGAACATGGTCTTCAGAGATTGGAAGCTGACCATTATGTATATATCAAGAGGTATGATCAAAGAAAGTATATCATATTATTGTTATATGTGGATGACATGTTGACTTTTGGGCATGACAAGAATAAGATCAATAGGTTAAAGAAAGATTTGGGTAGCAAATTTGCAATGAAGGATTTGGACCAACACAACAGATATTGGCCATGCGGATTATGCGTAACAGGAAAAACAAAAGGTTGTGGTTGTCACAAGAAAAATATATCAAGAAGGTGCTTGAAAGGTTTAATATGAAGGATGCCAAGCCAGTTGGTACACCCCTTGTAGCCCACTTCAAGCTGAGTATAGAATTATGTCCTAGTGATGACAAGGAAAAAGAAGAGATGAGAAAGATTCCTTATGCTTCAGCAATTGGCTGTTTGATGTATGCCATGGCATGCACACGACCAGACATTGCATGTTCAGTGGGAGTAGTGGGTAGGTTCCTTGCCAATCTAGGAAAACAACGTTGGCAAGCAGTGAAATGGATTTTGAGGTATCTTAAGGGTACTAGTCATTATTGTTTATGTTCTGGTCATGATGAGACTGTGCTTGAAGGATTTACATATGCAGATATGGCTGGAAATATGGATACCAGAAAATCCACTACAGGTTATTTGTATGCATTTGCAAGTGCAACAGTACCTTGGGTGTCAAGGCTACAAAGAATAGTAGCCCTCTCTACAACAGAAGCAGAGTACATAGCTGCAACAAAATCTTGTAAAGAGATGTTG
Organism: Pinus taeda; assembly: GCA_000404065.3. Lineage (NCBI taxonomy): Eukaryota > Viridiplantae > Streptophyta > Pinopsida > Pinales > Pinaceae > Pinus > Pinus taeda. The sequence continues at coordinate 188,895 of APFE030110564.1, read as the reverse complement.
TGGATATAGCGATTCCTAGGAGAGATAGGAATAAAGCAGGACAAGTATATGTTATATTGTGATAGTCAGAGTGCCATTCACTTGGCGAAAAACCCAGCGTTTCATTCAAAAACCAAACACATTGACTTAAGGTACCATTGGATCCGACATGTGTTGGAGGAAGAAGAGTTATCCTTGGAAAAGATCCATACAGATAACAACCCTACTGATATGCTCACTAAGATTCTACCACGAAATAAACATGAGTTATGTAGAGGCATGGTAGGACTCGGTGTGACTTGATGACTCTTATTTGACTTCAAGTGGGAGAATGTTAAGTGTGAAGCCAAATTCACGCAAGATTCTAGATCCTTCTAGATCAAATCTTTCTAGATCTCCAGGATTCTAGATCTTTCTACACAACCATTAGTTTTTAGATCATTCCAGATCTCCATCTGAATCACATAAAAGATTCTAGATCCTTCTTCTGCCTTTACAAATTTGTAATTTCTTTGGCCAAGGAAAGCAAAGCAAGCCAAGGTTCAAGCCTGTTATGTAATGTTAAGTGATTTCTATTCTCCAACGATTGTTTTATCCATTCTGTTGTTTTTGATTGAGTAATCTAGTTGTTTCTGCATTTGTCTGTCTCTGTGAATTATTCCCTGCTTTTGTTGTCTAAGTCTCTAAATATAAATCTTTTGTGTGACTCCAACAAGTGGTATCAGAGCTAGAGGTCTCGAGTTCGAAACACATTGGGCTCGCGTTAGAGGGAGATTGTCGGCTCCCCATTAATGGCGGTGTAGAAGGTCAACTCTCCCTGTGTATTTCGTTATATGTGTTTAAATCTAGCGATGTGTCTCTTTACTAACACTCATGAGTTTTGGTATAACGGAAATGGTGTCTCCAACAATTTTTGTCACTATCTCATAAGCAACAAATCCTATAAAAAAAAAGACACATAACATTTTGTCTATCAACTCACCACAATGTTGTTTTATAATTAATTAATAATAATATTAATTATAAAATTATAAAATCTACTATTTATTAGAAATAGTAATATAATAAATCCATCAATCTTAAAATCCTCTATTGAGATCTGGCCAAGCATCAATACAAAAATAAAATTAACAAAAGGTTATTGCATAATTGGAAAAGTTCAGATTTACAATCTCTTTGTCTCTGTCAGAATTACCTGTAGCCCACCATGCCATCATCAACGCGAATTTTCTTGCCGAAACTGGTCCATTGCATGGGTAGGATAAGTAATCACTTTGGTAAAATGTTAATTGACTGCGCTTGCTTTTTGATGGATGGTAAGAAGTGAACTTTGCTCTTCCGGAGAACTGAGAAGTTCAACCTGATCATCGTAGCAGAGATTCTCGATGGTTGTATTAGCGTGTGAATTGAAACCGTCATAATTGGTTTATCCTGATTTTTTTGAAATAAAAATATCTGATTTGAAGTGTATAAAGTATTAAAATAATATTATATTAATAAATGTAGTTGATAATTGTGAATCACATTTTTTCGATTAAAATTAATAGTTTTGTTCTTTTTATAATTTATTAGGTCAGAAGCTTATTCTACAGCAGAGTACTATATGTAACTTTGTTCATTCATCAATTCAAATTTTAAATAAAAAAAAGAAAAAAAAATTCTAAAAGATTAAAAGATTAAAACTCATAAAAAAATTGTGTAACGTCCATTATCAAAGTTGAAATTTTGCTGATGTCGACCCAAATTTCAACTTTTATAACAAAATTTCAAAAATCTAAAAATTAAAAATTAAAACTCATAAAAAAAATTTGCATGTGAAGAAATTGAATCCCTCTTCGCTCATGTTAGATCCATATTTAAGATGGATCTATGCTAGTGTATTTCATATGATGTGATTTATTATTTGATAATTTTCATAGTAATTTCACAATTGTATTTGGTAGGGTGAAAAGGTAAAAATATATAATTGTATTTGCTCATGTAAGAAGGCAAAAATATATTAATATGATTCCATTTGTTATTTGATAATTTGTATTGTATTTTCATAATTATATCAAATTAATGTGAAAAGATAAACATGTATCCACATAATATTACTTTTTATTTCATAATTTGCATGGTATTTTAATGATTATACTAGGCAAATGTGAAAAGGTACACATATTTAGAGATATGATTTAATTAATATTTAAAATTCCATTGTTAACAACCACTACTAAAATATACCAATATTTTTCATTTATGATCATAAGATAAGATTTAGCTAAAAAGAGATTAATTTGTCAACTTGAATAACTATCCATATAACTAGCAAAACTACATAATAAAATTATGTAAATAGACACAAAAAACAACATTAACAAATATAATTATGAAGTGCAAAAAAATTATAACTATAATAAAAAAATTAAAATAAAATATTATATATATAATTTATTTAAAAATCACATTTTCATGTAAATCTTAAAATATGTGTTATTATATTTAAATCATTGCAGAAGAAAATTATTTTATATTTAAAAATATATATAATAATAATAATAATAAACCAATCTAATATGTCTATCCATATAATAACCCGTTTCATAAATTACTTAAAATAATAAAATACTAGGAAAACCATCCCTCTTATATATGTACATTTCAAAAAAATTAAATTGTAGTTTCTTGGTTAGGATTCGGATATTACTTCTTATCGCAATGGATGAGGCTTCCTAGAGGAGTTGTGCTAGTTGCAAGTTCCTTGAATTTACTAATGAATACCAGGCACTTATGACTATGCATCAACAGTTCAGTTTGGTTCTGAACCTCCTAAAAGATTGCAGTCGGTTAATCTGCCAACCCTGCAACTGCCTATGCCTAAATTTTAATCTAATTTTATTATCAAGGTACCCTGTGCAAAAATATATATAAAATATAAGGGAGGGATTTCGAATTTTTTTTAAGGAAAATAGGTGGTGTGTGTTATTTTAAGAGTCAGACGACATGTGTTAAGGTGGAAATGTATTCTGCAATGTGCATTTCTTGCGTCCAAAGATAAAGCCGTGTTGATGCTAATTTATGGACATGTTTTATGCCCAATTCTTCCATTAGCAAATAGTGTTCCTCTTTAAGAATCGTACCAATGCCAAGTCGATAGGCATGTCTCATGAACTTGAGTAAATGATGCTGAGCATATTTAGGTATGTAGGAAGTTGAGCATATTTCGGTATGTAGGAAGTTGTCTCTCCAGTAAATATTTCTTACATATTATGTTCCTTTTTATTGAAACATTAAATCTATTTTCTAAATCAAGTAATTTATTCAGTGTGATAAACAACCTTCTCCCCTGGTTTAAATGTCTATTAAAATTTAAGATTGCTATAAAACGTTTCTGAGATCAATGAGTTTTTCCATCTTAGATCTCATCCTTATTGCTGTCAGTGCAGCTATTTGCAATACTTTCTTTGCATAGTTGGCTCCAAATGTCCTCTGATGATTTATTTGTTTACGCATTTAAAGATTAATTTGAATAGACGCAGAGATATGTTATAGGGTATTTTTTAATGAAAAAGATTTCATGTTTGATCATGTTTTAGGTAGTGAATTTGGTGGGAATGTTTCTTCTCAGTTGATCAAAGTTTTAGGATTATAGTTTCCTCATTACTACTTGAGTTTTGAAACTCAAGTAATGAATTAAAATTATTTTTCATATATATATAGCTTAAAATCTGATAGAGATGTATGAGATTTATAAAATTAATAAGTTTAAAGTGTTTAATATGTCAAAATGGTGTTTAAGAATTTTTAATTTGTTGAATTTATTTGTACATTCAAAAATACATTTTAAATAGAAAGAAACCACAATTTTGCTCAAAATTATATTTTCAAATTCTTAAAAAACAAAAAAACAAAAAGCTATTTTTATCTAAAAATATCAATTACATTTAACTTCTTTAATATTCCTTCCTCAACAAATCCTTATCTTACATATGCCTTGAACAAATTATTATCTTACCTCTCACTAACTTTCATAGTAAGTTTCATAGTAAGTTAGGAACTCTCCTCTCACTAACTTTCATAGTAAGTTGGGAACTCTCTCAAACAGAAATTTCAAGGTAAACCTTCCAATCTCTTCTTATTTTTAGCCTTCCCTCTAATTACTCAATATATGGTATTCATCACAATGTTATCGAGTCTCAAGTAAGCCCATACAGATTGGAAAATTATGCAAAATGTGGGGAAGATAAAATAATACATTGAATAAAGGTAAAAGAATACCATTAAATCTGAGTTAAACATTCATGAGTATAAAACATGCCCCCGGGCTGGATATTTTTTAACAATTAACAAAATGTTTATTGAATTTTAAACTATACCTGGAAATGATTTCCACGGAAGAGGAGCGATGGTGACAAAGTGAATGAAATGGCAAACAGCTCAAAATAACATTAATGAAACGGCATTTCAGTGACTACGCGGAACAAAATGGGTACAATAAAATTAAATATCTGTCGTGAGACCCAAGAAGAAAATCTCTTCTACACGAATAATTTGTAAAATAAAATGATGATTGCATAATTTGTAAAATAAGGAGTTGTCTATAATGCGAATTTTTGGAGATTCCGGTGACGGAATCCGGCGGAAGAAATGAGGTTAAATCTTGATTTTTAGCAGTTAAAATGGTTTTTTAACTGCATATTTGGATTCAGCGTCCTTAAAAACCCCTGGGAGCCATTGATTGTGCAGAAACTAGCTATCAAACTTGGGATTCCAATGAATTGCTGCTGGATTTTGACCAGAAAAATCCGCCCAAAAAGCTTTCAAAAAGTCGCGTTATAGACTACTGCCTAAAATAAAACTCTGCTTACAGAATTTGTAGAATAAAACTCCCGTTACATGATAGTCAAATCTGGCATATTCTTATAATGTCGAACTAAACTGAGCAGGAAAAAATTGTTCAGCCCCCTCTTGGGTTACATTAAAGTCGTTGCTAACTTTTCAACTTTGCCTCCTGTAGACCCTCTTCTCCTCTTCTTTGGCAGTTTTCACTGCGAAACTAACTTTCTTTGCAATCTGGACACGTTCTTGTCATCTTCGGCCAGTCACCATTTCGATACTATAAATTCTAATCAAATTATATAATGCTGGGTGCATATCTCTCAGCCTGGTTCACATTTTATTGACAAATACTTAAACATTGCCATTGCCTTATCCTCCAATGAAAACAAGAAACATCTTTCAAATTTTTACAATACTTTTCTATGATGAGCTTCTTCTGTAAATCCATAGGGTTTTCCAACTCTTCAACCGATTTTACCATTGTGTGCCAAGCATATGTGTCTCAGGTTAGGAATCTTTTCTAACCCCCTGCACTAGACTTATCGCCATCTAACACCAGCACAATGAAAGAGACGGAATATACCTCTGATTGCCTATATATTGCCCCCCACAACCATTGATTCTACGTGGTTGCACGGCTTCAAATTCTCCACCCAGCTCCACCAGAGATCACACCGGCCTCCCAAGCTGGTTGAAGGAGGCAGTCGATCACATGTGAAATGCATTGTGCAGCAGAATACCAGCTTGATATTGTGATAAAGCCACACCCTCAACATTGCACTCACCTCGGTCACTGCCTACTTTAAGCTCAACAGTGTAGGAATCCGCGAATAGACTTGTCTCGCTCCTAAGCACATTCCCACCATGTTTAAAAGCTTTAGTAGTAGTTTCTGAAACTCAAGAATCTATTTCGTCACCACGCATTTAGTTGCATAGTCGAAGGATTCCAAGATTTTCCATGAATTCCAGGTGTTTCAAAGGATGGAGGAGGCTGCCACATTCCAGCAGACAACCACAAATTTCTTCCCTACTCCTCCCATTTCTGTATAAAAGCAACTACTCTCCAGAGTCAAGATGTCTTGCAAGGTGGATGCAAATTTAGTCATGGCATAAACGTCATGTTCCATGTCCACAATCTCAGATTGTTTCAGCAATCAGAGCATTGAGACTTCAATTAATTTTCTCTTGTACTCTGAAATGCATTGAATTGAATGCATGAATACAAGCACTTAACACTGAGTACTTGGACTGATACTCAGTCATCCAAGATCCTAATACTGCAATTTATGTATGATCATGGAGTCAACTTTATAACAAAGGCTTCTTCGGTGTTACCTTTCCTCTCTTTTGCTCCTTCTCCGCATGTGCCTGAGCAGGCACCGTGCACCCTGCAAGAGGGTTAAAGACAATCATAACCCACGTTAGACGAAAGGTTCGGACTCAGGGAATAACTTTGGCTCTGTGTGATATGAATAAATTCAATGCATGTCAGTGGGAGCACATGAACGTAACGACAACCATACCCATCTCAGCCAAAAGCTCTGGAGTAGGTAATAACTTTGTCTGGGAATAACTTCAGCGGAGGGTTAGAACAACTTGCCCTCCATAGAATGTCATCAAAGAAAATTAATTCCCGTCGTCAACCCATTTTCCATCTCTGATCGGGACCACCTCGGGCTTAGAGGCACTTTTTCTTTCATTATGATATTGGGATTCCATTCCTTTTATACCTCAAAATTTGACCAAATAAATTGTAATTTATATCATTATTCTGTAATGACACAGCAAGATGCTTACTGATTTTACAATAAAATTAATACATAATAACTTTCTTCATCACATACTTATTTATGTGTATCATTTATATTTTCTATACATGGTTAAGAATTTGCAATACTTAATTGACATAATGAAATAATTACAATAACAAAGTTAAAAGTCTATCTAAGATAATTATGCTATCCATTGACTAACGTAATCAAATAATTATGCTATCCATTGAAATAGGAAATAATGATCGATACACTGTACTCAGAGAAAAATACAATTATCCCCATCACTCTATGCCTTACATCTGAAAACTTATTGGTCTCTCGTATGCCGGCATATAGTGATGGGATAATTGTATTTTTGTCTGAATACAGTGTATCGATCTTTTTGTCATTTATAGTTTAAGTCAAATAGGAAATGGTTTTATTTTTATAATTTATTTTTGATTAACCCATACTTCTGAAACATTATCGGTCTCTCAGGTGTGATGCAGGTTTGGGGATTTGAATCTGATGGGCTGATCAGATTTGGAATTTCAAAACATAGCCATTCGTCAAATGGTTTTCGCATCTTTCTGATCCGTTTTCACAGTTTGAAAGAAACATCTTAATGATAGGGCAAAATCTGCCAGTCAAATTCCATCGCTAGGTGCGATGCAGCATCGAATTCTATCACTGGGTGCGATGAGCTGCAGCCTGCCGTAGGCATACTGCCCTATCTTGTTACGTAGAATTTATTGGGCTGGCAGGTGTGATGCAGGTTCGGGATTTGGAGCTGTGCGGGTGCAATGAGCTGCAGCCTGCATAGCCCTCCTGCACTATCTACTTGCAAAGAATTTGTTACTAGTAGAACGGAAGTAACTAATGAAAGTACAATGTATATGTTTCATTTTAGGATTTTAGGATTTGATGGTTAAATGTAATTTAAATTTACATTTTAACAAAGCTGGTATAGATTAGTTAATTAAGTGATTAGTTGATTTTTCTATTGTTAATTAAGTGGTTAGTTGATATGACAATTTGTTTTTTTATAAAAAGTTTTAATTAATTGTCACTGTCAAATTTTTATGGTTTTTAGTTAAATTTATTGTAAATTATTATACTGTTATATTTATTCAAATTTGCATTAACTTGTTATGATTTTTTTTGATTAAAAAAAATTTAAAGTTTATCTAAAATTTAACATTATGAAATGAAATTTATTATTTTTAAATAAAATTTAAATTCATTTATCTCAAATATTATTGGTTGAAATGTCTCACTTCCTATTGCCAAAAGCTTCTTATCTTTAGGTTGCATTGACTTTTAATAAATTTAAAAGAATTATATGGGTGTAAATTTTAATTAGCAAAATAGTTCATTTTACAATAAGATGTGTAATTCTTTTTTTTTTTAGTTAAATTAGATTCGTGCCACATGGCTTCTCACCCTTTAATTTCTTAAGTATTTGAGATTATTTCAATTCTAATAAGTTCATATTCTAATTAGATGGGGAAATTAGTATACAAGCAATTTTTATTTAGCAAAATGATCCATTTTACGATAAAATGTGTAATTATTTTTTTTCCCAAGATGAAGTTGACTCATAATCTTTTTATACATAATTAATAAGGTAAATGTGTACATTAATAAGGCATTCTTCATATTGCAATAGTTTTTTTTGTTATATTTATAAAGCCTTCCACTTTATCAATTATATTAATATTTTTAATGTGGTTGTACTAATAATAATAAAAAAATAACTTTCTACATTATTAATTACTACAGTTAAAAAAACATTATAAAATCCGCGCTCTCAATTTTACCCCTTCCCATGTATAATAATAGCAAGAAATGATTTTAATATAATGCATCATCACTGTTAAACACCAATTGTTTGAAAAATAACTTCATAAAAACCATTCCTCTAAATTCTACCCCTCCCGTATATCCACGCTAGAAAAAATAAAAAATAGAGATGAGATGCTCATAAGCATTAGTTCGTGTCTTTCTGTCGCATGCAAAATGAAATCCTCATGCAACAATCGTTTGGCAGTGTCCTTGCAACTGTGATTTTTGTAAATTTGTAAACAAGCAACTAGAACCTGGCATTTTCATAAAGTTTGTATTAGATTAGAAATATTTTAATTTCTTTTGGACTTGAGAAATTTATTCACTCGGTATGGAATGAATATTGCATTACAAAGTATTCTAAGGAGTAACATTGTCCTACATTCTATCATATATAGCATCAAATTAGACTTGATAACTAAAAATTTGAAAAATGTTGTAAATAGAAATTAGTTTAATTTTTTTTAATATATTGTTTAGTGATAAATATTTGATTACATGATAGGTTGAAGAGTACACTAGAAAAACAATAAATTAGATTTGACATGTAATCCTAATATTTTGTATGTAATTTAAGATACAAAGTTTTAAAGTGAATCCTAAAGTATATATTTTAATGTACAGAATATATTTAGTGTTTAGTTAGATATATAAATTATTATTTTTGTTTTTGTAAAGCTAAAATACAATAATGATTTTTTTCTTTTTTTTTTTTAGTTTTTGCCCTGATATTTTTTTGTTATTTGATATGATATTATTATACATATTTCTTCTACGAGTAGGATATAACATATTTAGTTTTTAATTGACTTTTTATTAGTTTTCCTTTTACTAAACAAAAAAGAAATTATCCAAAGCTTAACATTATGAAATGAAAATTATTATTTTTAATAAAATTTAAATTAATTAATAAAACATTAATAATGAGTGTATTTGAGTAGAGAATTGAGGCACTCATGGCCAAAGTGGACCATTAGTGTAGTAAAAATTTGTGATTCAAGGTAAAAGTCATGGACAATTGAAAAATTATAAAGGAAATAGTCTAACTTTGAACAAACTTTATTTGTGTTAGGTGATTTAAATTTTATGAAAAAACAAAAAATGTATTTAAAATAAAATTCAAAAAATGGGGTATATTTATAAAGGGAAAATAATTAATAACTTGTTATTAAAATATTTAAAATTTACAAGTTGCATAACTTGTTCCATAACCATTCATTCAAAAAGAGTTCAAATTGAATGTAAAATTCTTTAACTTTATGAGTAAAATCTCTACATCGTGGATAGTTATTGTCTCATTTATGGTTTATCTTGGTCATCAAATGACAATCTTTTTATTGACCATGACATCTGAAAGGTTCTTTCTAAAGTTATAAAATAATATTCATAAATATTTATTTCTAATCTTAAAAAATATAGGACATCATTGTAGATTTAGACTATGTATAATTAATTATAACTCCTTTTATTTCTAATGTCTTGTCCTCCAATTTTACCTCTTTTTCTTCTAGATTTGGTTTCTTGTTTTGGCATGACTTATACTAGGTACAAGGTACTAGCTACTATGTAGTATCAATTTCAATTTTTTTAACTGTTAATCAAATTTATTGTAACAAAAAAATTTTGTTAGTCAAATTTATTGTAAATTATTTATTTAATAATGAGAGGAACAAATCATGCCCAATAAATTTTGTAATTTTCACTTTTGTAATTTTGTAATTTTCACTTTCGTAATTATCTGAGCTTATAATTCGAGTCACATGAAAAAAACACTTAAACCCATTCAATGAGGAGGGTGAGTGATGTTCCCTTTATCAAGGGTTGTAGTGTGTTACTGAACTTATTAAGTTGCATTGACTTTTAATAGATTAAAAAATTAGATTTATGTGTAAGTGGCTCCCCTGCACCCACCATTATTCTAAGGATTTGAGATTATTCCAATTCTAATAAATTCCTCCATGATAAGTTCCTCATTATTATTTATAAAAGAGATTATTCCAATTCTAATGTTTGTTTTATCAAGCGTTGTAGCGTAGATTATTCCAATTCTAATTTTTGTTTTATCAAGGGTTGTAGTGTGTTACGGAGCTTATTAAGTTGCATTGACTTTTAGTAAATTAAAAAAAAAAAAAAGCTAGATTCGTGCCAAGCAGCTCCCCACCCACCAATATCTTAAGGATTTGAGATTATTCCAATTCTAATAAGTTCCTCATTATTATTTATAAAATTCATTATATATAAGGAAATTTTATTTAGCAAAATGGTGCATTTCACAATAAGATGTGTAATTTTTTTTTTCTCAAATTAAAGTTGACCCATAACCTTTTTATATATGGTAAATGTGTGCATTGGTAAGGCATTCTTTATGTTGCAACAATTTTTTTGTTATATTTATGAAGCATTCACCACATTAATATTTTTAATGTGGCTATACTAGTTTTTACAATAATTAACATCAAATTAATATTACATATTAAAGTAGTTCAAGACAAAAAAAGTAATGTTTTGTCTTAAACATTTCAGTTGTCTTAAATATTTTATCTTACATTTCATTTGTCTTAAATATTTGATCTTACATTTCATTTGTCTTTCTTCTTAAAGGTTTATTTTAATTGTCTAAAATAAAAACTAAGCAGATTGGGGTCAAGTGGTTGGTTAAAGATTAGGGTAATGAAATTAGCAAGAATGAGATGATTGAGTTCAGGGGTTAAAGAGTAGAGCAATGAAAGATAATTTCTAAAAGCGGGAAATCGAAACAAAACACATTGAATCAGAGAGTTAGGAGAAAGACACTAGAAATATTAGAGAGGTTGTTAGCAAAAGGCTCGTTAATGGAATTGAAGCAATCATTTATTTGTAGGGCATATAGGTTATTAAGCTCTCTCTCATGTCTCACAATTTAGACTCTACCATCGCTTTCCATGTGGTTTGAGAGGTTGCAGCTAGAGCCCAAATTTTGCAATAAAATCATGAGCCATGTGATAAGAATTATGTCCCTATGTTTCCCAAGGGTTAAGTGGCTCTGACTGTCAAGGCTAAGGGGTGTGGACGAGGTTGCAAAAGGCACTTGTCTAGCATTGTTGTAATCTATCAGAGTTTGGGTTATTTGATTGCGTGAATGTCGAGGAGATGGCACTAGACATCTCTTAGGTTTTTGCTCGTGATAGGTTCTTGGAATGTTAGTGGATGGCGACTTCGCAACTCTGGGTCAATCTACTGAAATAAATTTCATTGGATGTATCATGCATGGATATAACCCTAGATGCCACTTTCATGTTCCTATTTTCAGAGAGCTTAAAGGTTGCATTTGCATTGAACTGTGGCAGTCTTGATGTCGATGCCTTTATTGCCTATAATACCAAGCCCAAGGTGTTTCTTAGTTGCTTCACTGACATCATGAAAAAAATAGATACATTATCCCAGAGAGGTTGGAATGGGTTCTTTGTAAATTTGTTGGGCAGCCTCAATAATATATATTAGTCATCTAGGTTGTTACACTTGTAACAGCCGACGACTTTTAGAAATAAATGAAATATTTTATTGTAATAAATAGAAGGCACCATCATGATCCTCGTCGTCAGAATTCAGCTCGTGCATCTGGCCACCAAATATTGGTTCATGTATCACACCACCCATGACTTCTCCCCACGTCACCCAGGTACGTCGTTGAAGCTAGAGGTCACGGAACAGGTGATTTCTAAAGTGACGGGATTACCAGTGGAAGGAAAGAGGTGGTTTAACAGGAAGGTTATGCCCCCTCCCTGAAGGGGGATTTCCTCCAAGAAGAAGAGTCACTAGTAAAGAAAGGAAGGGGGATTGACAAGTTGTCACTTCCCCAGCTATGGGCTGATGTTGCCCTCTACCTCATCAAGTAAATTACTTGCGAGGGACGGGAAACAATTTTTTTCAATTACCACTTTCCATTCCTGAACCACCTCCAACATCAGCAGCTAATAAATCTTCCCTGCTTATTGCTAGGAAACATTAGGCATATGGCTGCAACCGTGAAAAAAATTGTGCATCGAGAAACATGTGTCACCAACCATGGCCTTATCATGATCATTGTGTTGGATGCCTTAAGCCGTCAGAGCAGGAATTGGGAAGATTTGATGAGGAAGAAGGCTAGGACACCCGCAGGAGGCAAATTGGGATGACTGAGGAATCTTCAGTGGTGACAAAGGAGCAGCCCCAACCTTTGACAGTAAGGATTGGTAAGATTGAGAAACCAATTGGTGACAGGTGATCGAACCAGAGGATAAGGGTTAGTGGGCACCCAAAGTCCCCATCCATGTCAAAGAAGAACAAAGATGCAGCAGAGCAGAAGGATGAGGAGTAGGCTCAGCCAGAGGAACCTTATTCACCTAGTAAGAGCAAAACTCAACCCTTGCTGTTAAGAATTGAAAATTTAGAAAAATAAAATAGAGAGCTAAGGGAATAGCTAGTAGGGGGAAAGGAAAAGGCAAGAGCCCCAGGGGTAGATACTTTGGCTGAATTCATGGATAGGGCCAGAAGGGGAGATGCCCCAGGCACTGTGTGCACAGCCTGTGCTGAGAAGCTAGTGGCAGAATGGTTTAAAGTCTTTACAACAGACACCACCTCGAGTGAAACATAAACTAAAATATGGGAAGCAAAGACACAAGAACCTGCTAACGACATTGTTGTTACACAAGAACCAACAACTAAGACAACATAGTCCAGAGAAAGTGATTGGGTAGTGGATACATAGAAACCCTTGGCTGACACTGTTGTTTCACCAAAACCAGCAGTGGAGGTAGAAGTGATGCAAGGAAAGGAAGGAGAATCTAACATCCATGAGCCTCTGGTTAACATTGTTGTTGCATAAGAACCAACAGTGGAGATAGAAGCCTACCTAGGGAAAAATGATATAGAGAATTCTGTGGATGAAACTCTTGCTACACAAGAACCAACAGTGGGAAAGGAAGCTAATCAGGGAGATAAGGAAACTATAACAAAATCCATTGACGAAGCTGCTGTTACACAAGAACCAACAGCCAAAATGGAGCAGTTTCACCCACAAGAGGTTGTTACACCCTCAATTGATAGTGCATGTGGGAGAACACAGGTCTTGATGAAGGATGGTGTTCTGAAAAGATGTTGTTGTTACCAAAGCTCCATAAATGAAAGCAACAGGTGCTCTCTCTACAAGAGGGGTTGATCTCGCTCAAGGCACATAAAAGGATGATGGATTCCCTTAGGAAGAAATGGCTAAAGGAAGAATGAGAGAGAGAATGGGAAGCACAAAGGCACAAGGAAGTTATGAAGAAGAAGGATGAACAACTATATCAACTAAATTGATAGGTCTTAGACCTAACGAATGACAAGACCAAGCTTCATGACCTTTCCCTAAACCTGCTAGCATGCAAGGGGTTTTCCCTATCGTATCTAGTGTTCCTTTGGGAACGATATTATTTATTTCAATTAAAAGCAGTTTTTGAGAATAGGTCCTATTTCGGTTCTTCAACCCCTACTTTTCTTGAGATTTTTCGTTGTTATGACTTTGATGACCAGAGCTTTTTATGCGAGCAATTTTTGCATAATATCATGTGTGAGTATGTCAGCATGAAGATGGTAGCAAGTGCCTTCTCCTATATGGGATATCTGCAGTTGTGGGCCTTCCTTTCATTTATAACAAACCAGATTGAGTGGCATTTGGCCATGAAATCAGTAGAAGCTAATGAAGAGAGAACAAAGTTATGGGTCAGAGTTGAACCAGGGATGGTTTATGAACTCATACATGAGTTTAAGCTATTCCTAAGCACTCCAATGATCATGGAAGAATCGACCATCTATAGGAAAGGGATTGTGAGGATTTGCCTCAACCTGTATGCACAAATGAAAAGTCGAGCACTAGCAGGATGTCTTAAACACACCAAGGCATGCAGCGTTGAGTTACAAGAAGGGGATATTTTTTAGTACATGAACATTTTGGCTGTTGTTACATGGGTGCCTGAGTATGCTCGGATCATGCCGACATTGGGGGCATTCTGGATTGGGATCAGATTTAAGTTTCCTCTAATTTGGTTGCTAGTAGAAGAGTATCAGCTAGACTACCAAGAGGAATCTTGGCCATGTCAGTTGACGGCCATCACGGGTACAAAGATCCAGGTGAAGACACTGTTGGTGCCTACAATTTCACAGACTTGCATTTGGGGTATAGTAGGAAAAGCTAAGATTTTGCATGGGGACATGTAGTTGCTTCAATCTGGGGGAGATGTTGGGTGTGGCTTTTTACCTATTTTCTGCACATTCTTTCCCCAGTTTTGATCCTTTTGTCCTCCAGGCATATGACTTTACATGATTAATTCCCCTGCTTTCTCACCTTTATAGCCTATTCTACTATCATGTTACTTTTTCCTATTTTACTGAATAATATGATGCTTTATTCCTTTTCGTGGCTAACTGGGGAAGCAGTGAAGAAGTATTTTGGAAAGCTCTTCTCCTTTTTAGGTGTTTCTTGCACGAACAAGGTTATGGAGCAGACAGGCAGCGCATATTAACTAAAGACAAGGGTAGAACAGGTTGTTGTTGCACACTAGATTTTGTTACACATTGGATGTTGTTACAGGTTGTTGTTCAACAATGGATGCTATTACACCAAGGCCTGTTGTTACACCAAGGCTGTTGTTGCCAGTGATTGTTGTAACATCCTAAACCACTACTCAATTACAAGATATTGTTGCACTGAAGATGGCAAATGTGGGTACTATTCCACATAACAACTGTCGACAATAGGACTTGTTTATTTTGGAAGAAACAGACCCAAGCAGTTGCAATCCTAACTAATGTATGCTTGTATTTAGAAATAGGTTGTAACTACTTTTATTTTTTATCAGCATGAAAATTGTGAGATTCTCATGAATGCTCTGTTTCTAATTTCGGGTATGTAATAACTATAAACGAACTTGATTTTCCATGTAGAGGGGACGGCATATAGAAAATTATTGTTACTCTACTTCTGTAACTCCAAAATTATTAATATTAATTAGCACGGTGATGTTGTTACTGCTCTTCAACTGATTCATTAATTCTTTTGTGTTATTCGTGTGCCCTATTGAGGAGGAAGGGCCCTCCTCTTTGGCAAGGACTACAATGATAGAGGTAGTGTACATTCTAGTTTACCTAATCAACTTATGGTTTCTTGTTGTTGTTGTACAAATTGTGGGTTACATTGGCTCTTGTTTCAATTTACATTATGTTGTTACATTGAGTTAATCAACAGAATGGTAGTAACCAGCTAGAGTAGATATTAGTCACTATGTGCCATGCCTTTACTTTAATAGTTGCAAAGTATGGTTCAATTCTATAGAGTGTTTTTTTATCAAGGTGGATCTTCAGGAACACACACAAGACAAAGAGGACTCAGGGATGCTCAAAAATCAAAGTCATCGGAATGACTTTGATCCAGAACCGAATCATAGAAATCGTCTTCCTGATTGCGATGGCGCAAATGGTTTGCTAATCTGAGGTCTTATGCAAAAGATAGAGCTCGTCAAAGTTTGGTATGACGAAGGAAAAATGGGACCCACATTGTGCCACATGGCATCCCAGTCAGCGTGTGGGACCCACATGGCAGCTCGACACTTGGCATCTCTCTAGTAGCATGCAAAAGAAAACATGGCATATCTTGGTTATATGAAATTTTTATATAGTTATCCAAATTAACTATATAAATAAAAATATATATAACCAAATCTAAAAAACATAATCAAAATATATACCAAAACAAACAAACCAAACCATATAAATTTAAATAATTGTTGGGTTGTTATACCACATGTAAAGTGGTTGGGTTATTTATTGATTTTCGAAAACTGTAAAAAAGATATTTCTAGAGGGGTGGGATTTGAACTCCTAACCTCCTCCACACTATTTTAATGTTTTTACCAATCCATCCAAACCAATTTCTTGGTAATTCTACCAGGAATATAATATAAACTCAGTGTTTTACCCAAAGCATGGGGGAGGAGAAGGACTACACAAATTTCGAGACAGGAACTGGCAAATCGAGGCAGTTTAATAATTTTTTAATGCAACAACCATGAATTTTGCAGGAGGGCAAAATTTTCAACTTCTCAAAAATTGACAAATTTTATATGGATTTTACACCTTTCGTCACCACGAACACGATGGTGCTATCTGTTTCTTAATCTACGGTCTGCATCTTCCATTAATTTCCAGAATGCACGTGAAACCATGATTTCAGCGAAAGCAGGGAGCGGAACCATGAGCCATGAAATTTTCCCAAGGAGGTAAAATTTCACTTTGTCAGAATATCATCGAGTTTATACTTGTTTTTCATGGTTTTTCACAGGGATCCTAATGGTGAAATCAGATTTGACATCTGAGCAGCGGATTTTCAGATCATCTCTGAAACAGAATCTTTGAAGAATCTTGAGGGAATCTAAAAGATTCCTTGAGCTCCGAATTTTCAAATTCTCAGAATTCAGATTTTGGACAATCGTTTCAGCACTACTCGACGCCAAAAATCTGATGGTGTATTCAAATTTTTCTTTCTCTCATTTCTTCTTTCAGTCACTTTTCTAAGTGCTAGTGCAGATGTCCATCTTCATGTGCGAAGAGTCTTCTTCTTGTGATCGATGTTGTGAGATCGATGTTTCAGAAAGCTTCAGCACTTTGACAGCCTTTGCTTTAGATGGCCCTTGGTGATAAGGTATATGATGTGTTCATGTACTTCTTATTTCTCCATTATGTTGTACAAATCCATGATTGATGATTGATGCGGGATCTTGTTTATTTCACGTTGTCATGATTCCTTGCTTTATGTTATGCGAAATCTTTCTATGTGATGTACTTCATGTCATAACTCTTTATGTTATGCTTTGATATCCCTTGTTGTTTTTTGTTTGGATACTCTTGTTGTCGTCATGCATGTGTTTTTCTTTGACATCCCTTTTGTGTCATGTTGGCAGGATGTGCACCATGCTTGTTTTGTGTCATACTGATAGGAGTCTTTTGATTGAGAGTTCTAGCTGTGGAACATCTCTTAGAGCCACTCCTACGTGAGGGCATTCTTCCTTGTATGGTTGATACATCATCTCTATGTACATCATCTTTATTGACAACACATAATGTAGCAGCCTACATCATCTTGACACCGGGGCCCGGAGACGTCGTCCCTCCTAGACGAACTCCGTTATCAACGGCTTTTGTTTTCATGTGCTAATGATTGTTATGTTCCTCTTCTTTACGGTATGCATATGGATTCCTTAATGTTCCTTTAAAATCAATTTTAAGACATCATGAAAGTAAAAGGTCTTGGGAAGGTCCTGCTTCACACCCGGACCTGGATCAAGTTGTATCAGAGCGGTCTTTACGTGTATGTGAATTGCAATGTGAGCAATAGAACTTGTAGCGAGAGAGAATGAAAGAGCAATGTACGAGACCATCGCCAACATTTCCAAGAGAGTGGAAATCATGTATGAGGCTCTACAGAAAGAGACAGAGGAAAAGGAGCGATTGTAGCTTCAGTTACAAGCCACAGAGAAGGCCATGGAAGAATTGAAGCAAAACAAACATAATCTTCAAATAGAGAACAATGAATTGAAGATGCGTCTACATGAAGAGAAAGAGGAAAAACAAAGTTTGCTACGACAGATGAAAGCAAAGGACGAAGCCTCGGAAAAGCTACAGTGTGACTCATGTGAGTTAAAAAGTAGTTCTCCATCTTCATGTATGTTTCTTGATGACGATTTCGCTATGTTTGAAAATCACAACACAGGAATTGGCTCCAAATTGTTGAAGAGAATGGGGTATGAAGGAAAAGGCTTGGGAATTAATGGCCAAGGCATTGTCAACCCCATCAAAGTAGAAGAATTACCCTGTCAAGCAGGACTTGGGTATGTTAGGAAAGAATTTGGGGAGTGCTCAAAGGTGTCAAAGTCGTCTGAGACATTGTCGGGGAAAGAGAATGATGGGAAAGTATCGCCATCATCCCATGGCAGTTTCCATCATAAGGAGAGAGCTGAGGCAAGCTCTCATTGGCATGCTGACATC
The DNA here is from genome assembly GCA_000404065.3 of Pinus taeda. Classification (NCBI taxonomy): domain Eukaryota; kingdom Viridiplantae; phylum Streptophyta; class Pinopsida; order Pinales; family Pinaceae; genus Pinus; species Pinus taeda. The sequence continues at coordinate 170,461 of APFE030110564.1, read as the reverse complement.
AGAATCAACAAAGGAAGGTATAATCACTTTTGATTTTCGAATGTCCATTTTGATTGTGGTCATATTGTTAAAAATGAACGAAGACAAAGGCATAAAAAAATGCACTTTTTGCAGTTTACCTAACCATACCTTTTCCAAGTGTTGGAAAAGAATGGCAGCACTCATGAGGCGTGAAAAACCCTCTCAACAACATGAGAAGAAACATGTTAAGCAAGTATGGAGGAAGAAAACCTACTGCAATCATTGTGATAGAAATGGCCATCAAAAAGCCACTTGTTGGAGGCTCCATCCAGAGTAGCGCCTTAAAGACAAAGCGTCGGTGTGTGAACCAGGAAGAGCAGTTGTTCGACAAGAAAAACTGCCACAAGGAGGTGACCCATTCACATTGATCAATGAAAAATGGTTTCTAAACATGCTTTCATTTCATGGTCATTCTTTTGTAAATAATTTGTTGCATTTTAAATTGTAAAAGTGATGATGTGTTTTCCATCACTTGGTCAACAACAATGATGTCTGGTCGTGTTTGAGTCGTATTTTGAGTTGCATGTTAAAACTCTGAAAGTAATGTTATGGTTCCATTACTTGTCAAAATGGTCATGTTTAGCCTTATGAATGTAAATAATGTGTTTCGATGATGATGTGTTTTCCATCACTTTTTGAAGCAACCATGATGAGTTGGCCTTGTTGTCATATCTGGAGTATTGCGTCCATCTTGTTGTAAACTTGACTGTTGAGGATGTGTTATAAACTCATGCAAGTATAGGACGTTTGGGTCTTTAGTTTGGTCATTTCATTCAAACCATATCATTTGCAAACATTGTACTACAGGTTGCAAAAGTAGCAAGTGTTGGTTCGTCACTTAAGGCTCCGAAGAACAAAGGTGAAGGAGATGGAAGCAAGACCTTTTCGGGACACTTGTGATGCATACAAGGTACAAAGAAAGATGCAGATTATTTTCCATGCTTTTGGAGGACCAAAAGCTCCTCAATGGGGAGGATTAATCCAAGTGGATCTTCAAGAACACACACAAGACAAGGAGGACTCAAGAATGCTCAAAAATCAAAGTCATCGGAATGACTTTGGCCCAGAACTAGATCATGGAGCTCGTCTTCCTAATCGCAGTGGTACAAACGGTTTGCCAATCTGAGCTCATATGCAAAAGATAGAACTCTTCAAAGTTTGGTATGGCGGAGGAAAAATGGGCCCCACAGTGTGCCACATGGCATCCCAGTCAGCACGTGAGACCCACATGGCAGCTCGACACTTGACATCTCTCTAGTGATCTGCACAAGAAAAGATAACATATTTTAGTTATAACTGAAATTTTTATATAGTTATCTAAATTAACTATATAAATAAAAATATATATAACCCAATCTAAAAAACATAATCAAAATATATACCAAAACAAACAAACCATATAATATGGTTATATAAGATAACATAACAAACTTTAATATATATAAATTGTTATGGTATATAATCAAAAGGTAATGCCATGTGTTATAAAACAAACCATCGTATAAAGTGGCAACCCATATATTCACATAATATATCATATGGTTGTTATAACGTATGAAGCCAAACCATATGATAAGACCAATGCATAAACGATTAATCCAGCGAAGGTTCAAGTCAAATGGTATATGGTTCAAGGTCTAAGGGTTATATTATACACCATATTAAAACAAACATATACCGACCGTTTACGCTGCATAGTACCCAAAAATAAAACACAATTAATGCGTGTAGTGTTTGGGGATGGGTGCGGGCTGCCCAAATGGCTGCCCTGTTACCCAACAAAGAAATTTTTATATATTTAAATATTGGCTGGGTTCTTATACCACATGTAAAGTGGTTGAGTAATTTATTGATTTTCGAGAACTGTAAAAGGATATCTGTGGAGGGGTAGGATTTGAATTCCTAATCTGCTCCACACTATTTTAATGTTTTTATCAATTTTTCTAAATTAGTTTCTTGGTAACTTTACTAAAATATTATATAAACTCAGTGTTTTACTTAGAGTAAGGGAGGAGAAGGATTACATGAATTTTGAGACGGGTTGTACACAAATGGAGGCAATTTAATAATTTTTTAATATAGGAACCATGAATTTTGCAGGAGGGCAAAATTTTCAACTTTTCAAAAATTGTAGAATTGAGGCTTCTGTGATCCATCATAGTTATAACAAGAATTTCGACGTAAATCACATAAAGAAAGACCTTTGCCGACGCGTTTCGAACCAACTAGTGTGGTTCATCATCAGGGCAAGTTGAAGAGACAGATCTAGTCTAGCACGTTAAATAGTTTGAGCAGAGATTCCAACAGCTAAAACCGATTAACGTCTAATTTTGACCCAAGGACCCTGTTAAATTATTATTATTCATATTGTTATTATTATTCCCAATACTTACTATTTTATTAGTGGAAATAAGTTAAACTAGGTAAAAATTAAAATAAAATAATAGTTTATTTATTTCAATTCTTAAAAATAATTATGTATAACAATCTTTATCCTTAATATTTATTATTATCTTTATGGAACTAAGATAAATTAGGTAAATAAATACCATATTTACTTAAGGTTAGTTTAAAAATTATTTTATTACAATATTTAATTAATTATTAAATATATACATACATATATAACTATATTCAATGAAGAAATGTCAATAAAAATAGTTAATATAAATAAGTGGAGAAAAGAGTTAGTATATAAGAATAATAGAATAATAAT
>APFE030110564.1:101628-167519 GCA_000404065.3 Pinus taeda | reverse complement strand
AAAGATATTAGGACGAAAGGGCAGGGATCCAAGATCTACTGATCTTCCAGCCATCATCTCTATTGAGATTGATAGGCCTTCTTTCGATTTCAATGGCTTCCCTGAATTTATGATGATGGAACTGAGCAACTTTGGCCACGACCCTAGCCTCCTCAATACAGACTTGATGCTTGGTCTTATCCACATGCTCTACTAACGCTGAAGACTTGGTTCTCCCATGTCTCAGGTCAGCCACATGTTTGTTAATCCTCTGCTGGATGGAGCGCTCTGTTTCCCCTATATAGGGTGTTCCACAGGAACATGGGATCAAATAAACACCCTTCATATCCTTAGGGTTAACGGGATCCTTCACCGATCGGAGGGAGTTTCGGATGGTGTTGAGGGGCTGGAAGGTAGAGGGAATATCGAATCTCTTAAGGATCCGAGTAATCCTGTCCATGATTCCTTGGACATATGGAAGATGGACACCTAGACGGTGCTCCCTTGGTTCTTTCTTAATTAACGCATTTCTGGAGGCCTTGAGAAAAACCTTCTGACCAAGGCACCTACTATATCCAATCTCCACAAAGACATCAAGGAGATGGGATCTCTCCTTATCCAAGCTCTCATTATCAGAAATCCTAAGGGCACGAGTAGTGAGGGTGTTGAGAACACCCATCTTCTGAGCGGGGAAATGATGGGAATCGACATGAAGATACTGCTCAGTATATGTTTTCTCTCAGAACACAGAGTGGGAGAGAGAGGCGTCCTTGTTCTTCGAAATAAGAATATCCAGGAAAGGGAGGAAACCATTGACCTCTTTTGCCATGGTGAACTTAATGGCAGAGGATTGACCGTTAAGGTGATTGAAGAAACAATCTAGCTCCTCATGGCCATGGGGCTAGATGACATTAGTGTCATCTACATACCTCTTCCAAAGCTTGGGAAGAAGACGAGCTGAGGCTACAGCGTTGGCTTCGAAATCTACCATAAAAAGGTTCGCAACAATCAGGGAAAGGGGGGAACCCATAGCCACACCACATGTCTACTCAAAGAACTCCCCCTCAAAACAGAAGAAAGTGGAAGTGAGACAAATCTCCACCAGATTAGCGGTGTCGGGATCAGTTAGCGATAAATCACTTCCAAGGCCTCCTTTATAGGGATACAAGTATATAGGGAGACCACATCAAAGCTGAACAAAATGTCTTAGGGTTAAGCCTAATATCCTTGAGCTCCATGATGAAGGATGCAGAGTCCTTTATGAAGGACTCAGTGCGGCCAACCAGGGGCTTAAGTTTAAGGGCCGGAAATTTGGCCAAAAGGTATGTCGAACCACCAATGGTGTTGACAATAGGCCTCAGAGGGGCCCCTTGTGAATCTTAGGCAACCCATAGATCCTAGGAGCTACAGGACTGCTCTCAATGAGCTTATGGCACAGGGAACCCACCGAGCTGCTAGACTTGATGGCTAGAGCCACTCTCCTGGAGATCTTGTTCAGAGGGTTCTTGGGCAGTTTTTTATAGTTGCCACTATTGTGAAGATGATCTATCATCTTCTTACGGTAATCATCTTTGTTAAAGATAACCGTAGCCCCTCCTTTGTCAGCTTTTAGAACGACAATATTTTCATTCTGATTTAAGGACTTCAGGGCATAGAATTCCTTCCTGCTGAGGTTCCTTCGAGGGGGCTTAGCCCTCCTAAGGACGACAGCACAATCCTGCCTAATAGTATCCTTAATATTGTCAGGAAGATCTCTAATCCTGTATTCAACATCACAAATAATGTCATCCACCGGGATTCTTCTCGGAGCAAGGGCAAAGTTTAGACCCTTGCTTAAAAGACTAAAAACAGAAGGGGCGAAAGAAAAGCAAGAAAGGTTAACCACCTTATTATTCCGGGAGGAAGAGGGAAGGAAAACCTCCTTTCTATTAATAAGAAATTCTTTGACATGAGGGCGTAAGCTATCATCATTATTACTATTCAAACAATTAGAATCGTGCATATTGCTATCTAGAGAACTATTACCAATACTATAGTTAACCTTACCCTTATCTATATAATTATTGATAACAAAGTCCCTCTTAATAATATTAATAATTTTCTTATTATCATTATTATTATTATTTCCATTATTATTAACATTATTATTATTATTACTATTACATTGACTATTATTAATGTTAATGTCTCTATTATTATCATTATTAATACTCCCATTATTATTATTAAATGAATTATTATTCGTACTAAAACCCTTATCATTATTCAATTTACTATTATTCATATTGTTATGATTATTCTTGCTTTTCCCAGAATAATAAGGTGGTTAACCTTTCTTGCTTTTCTTTCGCCCCTTATGTTTTTAGTCTTTTAAGCAAGGGTCTAAACTTTGCCCTTGCTCCGAGAAGAATCCCAGTGGATGACATTATTTGTGATGTTGAATACGGGATTATAGACCTTCCTGACAATATTAAGGATACTATTAGGCAGGATTGTGATGTCGTCCTTAGGAGGGCTAAGCCCCCTCGAAGGAACCTCAGCAGGGAGGAATTCTATGCCCTGAAGTCCTTAAATTAGAATGAAAATATTGTCATTCTAAAAGCTGAAAAAGGAGGGGCTACAGTTATCCTTAACAAAGATGATTACCGTAAGAAGATGTTAGATCATCTTCACAATAGCGGCAGTTATAAAAAACTGCCCAAGAACCCTCTAAAGAAGATCTCCAGGACAGTGGCTCTAGCCATCAAGTCTAGCAGCTCGGTGGGTTCCCTGTGCCATAAGCTCATTGAGAGTAGTCCTGTAGCTCCTAGGATCTATGGGTTGCCTAAGATTCACAAGGAAGGGGCCCCTCTGAGGCCTATTTTCAACACCATTGGTGGTCCGACATACCTTTTGGCCAAATTTTTGGCCCTTACACATAAGCCCCTGGTTGGCTGCACTGAGTCCTTCGTAAAGGACTCTGCATCCTTCATCATGGAGCTCAAGGATATTAGGCTTAACCCTGAGGACATTCTGGTCAACTTTGACGTGGTCTCCCTATATACTTGTATCCCTATAAAGGAGGCCTTGGAAGTGATTTATCGCCTGACTGATCCCGAAACCGCTCATCTGGTGGAGATTTGTATCACTTCCACTTTCTTCTGTTTCGAGGGGGAGTTCTTTGAGCAGACATGTGGTGTGGCTATGGGTTCCCCCCTATCCTCGATTGTTGCGAACCTTTTTATGGAAGATTTCGAAGCCAATTCTCTAGCCTCATCTCGTCTTCTTCCCAAGCTTTGGAAGAGGTATGTAGATGACACTAATGTCATCTGGCCCCATGGCCATGAGGAGCTGGATTGTTTCTTCAATCACCTTAACGGTCAGTCCTCTGCCATTAAGTTCACCATGGAAAAAGAGGTCAATGGTTGCCTCCCTTTCCTGGATATTCTTATTTCAAAGAACAAGGATGGCTCTCTCTCCCACTCTGTGTTCCAAAAGAAAACGCATACTGAGTAGTATCTTCATGTCGATTCCCATCATTTCCCCGCTCAGAAGATGGGTGTTCTCAACACCCTCACTACTCATGCCCTTAGGATTTTTGATAATGAGAGCTTGGATAATGAGAGCTTGGATAAGGAGAGATCCCATCTCCTTGATGTCTTTGTGGAGAATGGATATAGTAGGCGCCTTGGTCAGAAGGCTTTTCTCAAGGCCTCCAGAAATGCGTTAATTAATAAAGAACCAAGGGAGCACCATCTAGATGTCCATCTTCCATATGTCCAAGGAACCATGGACAAGATTGCTCGGATCCTTAAGAGATTTGATATTCCCTCTACCTTCCAGCCCCTCAACACCATCCGAAACTCCCTCCGATCGGTGAAGGATCCCGTTAACCCTAAGGATATGAAGGGTGTTTATTTGATCCCATGTTCCTGTGGGACACCCTATATAGGGGAAACGGGGCGCTCCATCCAGCAGAGTATTAACGAACATGTGGCTGACCTGAGACATGTGAGAACCAAGTCTTCAGCGTTAGCAGAGCATGTGGATAAGACCAAGCATTAGGTCTGTATTGAGGAGGCGAGGGTCGTGGCCAAAGTTGTTGAGTTCCATCATCGTAAATTCAGGGAAGCCATTGAAATCGAAAGAAGGCCTATCAATCTCAATAGAGATGATGGCTGGAAGATCAGTAGATCTTGGATCCCTGCCCTTTCGTCCTAGTATCTTTTTTTCGTTGTAGTTACCTTCCTGTCTTCCCTTTCCGTCTTGATTTGGGTGTTTCTATTGAAAAAAAAATAATAATAATAAATAAATAAACAAATTTTGTTTTTTTTTTCTTCTCTATATTACTATTTTTATTTCTATATGTTATATATTAGTATTATTATAAATTATTCTATATAGTGCTATACATATTATTTATTTAATTTATATACTTTATATATTATATATTATTTAGTTTATTATAAATAATATATAATATATATAAAATAGTAATTATAAATATTTAAAGAATATTGGTTATATAATATTTATTTCTATTTAATAATTTAAATAGATAATCATTACTCATTAATTTATTTATTTGGTTAACTATATATATATATAATATATTATATTATTAATTGACTATATATGTTTTTAATTTTATATATTGTATTTATATGTACTAGTATATATTATATATTAACTTATATAAGCATATATATATTATATTATTATATTAAATATGGTATTTTTATTATTTTTATTACATGTATTATTTTTATATTTTATTAATTGGTATTTTATTATACATTATTATATATTAACTTCCTTCCTTCTTTTTTGCCATTTCTTCAATTTAACTTATATAGTTATATATATAGGTGATAATTAATAAATAATGTAATAAGCTAATTTTAAACTAACCTTAAGTAAGTACGATATTTATTTACCTAATTTATCTTGGTTCCTTAAATAGAATAATAAATATTAAGGAATATTAGGTATAAAGATTATGTTAGGTATGCTAGTATATATTATTATTATTTGATATTAACTTATATATTATTATTATTATTATTATTGATATTAATATATAGTGGTTATTTATTATTTATTTTTATTACTATATATTATTGTTTATATATTATATATTATTATTATACATTATTATATATTAATATTTTATTATTCTTATATACTAACTCTTTTCTCCATTTATTTATATTTAACTATTTTTATTGACATTTCTTCATTGAATATAGTTATATATGTATGTATATATATAATAATTAATAAATATTGTAATAAAATAATTTTTAAACTAACCTTAAGTAAATATGGTATTTATTTACCTTATTTATCCTAGTTCCATAAATATAATATTAAGGATAAAGATTGTTATATATAAGTATTTTTAAGAATTTAAATAAATAAACTATTATTTCATTTTAATTTTTACCTAGTTTAACTTATTTCCACAAATAAAATAGTAAATATTGGGAATAATAATAACAATAAGAATAATAATAATTTATCAGGGTCCTTGGGTCAAAATTAGACGTTAATCGGTTTTAGTTGTTGGAATCTCTGCTCGAACTATTTAATGCGCTAGACTAGATCTGTCTCTTCAACTTGTCCTGACGATGAACCACACTAGTTGGTTCGAAACGCGTCGGCAAAGGTCTTTCTTTATGTGATTTACGCCGAAATTCTTCTTATAACTATGATGGATCACAAAAGCCTCAATTCTACGATCTTGAATCTAGTTTCATCCATATGGGTTGCGATTTCAGGATTAATATACTATTAAAAACTGTGATGGCTATGATCATACATGGATCCACACTCTGTCATCAGTGGACAAGACTTATTGATCATTATACATGTAATGCTAGCTTATGTGCTAAGCATGGTATGTCTCCCTCAACAAATATGTCATGATGAAAATGTATTGTAACAAATGATTATCACGACCACTTGTTCTTGATCTGAATTTGTCACAAGGTAAAGCACTTTAGTCATTAGCTGTCGTTTCAGAATTTGCAATTTAGAGGGAAATATGTTATAAGCCATTTTGTCACATTTGGTCAATAGGGCTGCAAACCGAATCAATCAACACCTATGAACATGTTGTCTTCAAAAATCCTAAGCACGACCTTTCCAAAAAGTCTGAGTTTCTAGGATTAATCAATCAAAATCAATGTTTTTAGCCGCAATGCACCCTATCCCTTTGGACACCTGCGTTTAGCGTTGGTTGCTCCTTTTTGCACCAGCACCGACCAACACTAGGTTCTCCCTTTTGCAAGTATGTTGATTCTATAAATTTGGGAAAACTAAAAATATTTCCAAAGCTTCCTCTTCCAGAATCTTCCAGAGGTTGTTTTAACCATTTACCATGGATAAGAAGTTTGAATCCTATTTGTTCCTACCTTGGAGACTTCACCTCTTATTCCTTGAGCTCATTCCCCATCATATGAGGATCTTAAGCCCATAATGGTAAATCCTAAACTAACATCCTGCCATTTATAGCATCATGGTTGGATTTTGGAGATTGATCATGCCATCATGCTGGTACCTTGAACCTAAAGGAGTCATCATTTTCATGTATTAGGGTTGACATTGAAGCGTCCTTTGTGACAAGGAAGTACAATTCAACTTGGGGAGAATTCTACAAGATCAACTTCTAGTTACGGTTGTAAACTCTCTCCTATTTTTATTAATACAAAGAGTGCCATGTTTTTTGATATGTGTTGTGTTATGTTTACATTCATGTATTCCAATGCCTTGTTGATTCATTGAATAGAGTAATTGGATTATGTTATGTAGATGTTGTGGATCCTTTGCTTATTTTAGTCGTATGTGCATGTACTAATTATAGTATTCATAGCTACAATTGGGGCTTACAAGCAAGGAGGAAAGCAAATATTGTGATAGATTCCAAGTAGGATTCTTTCCCATTCTTCAATTTCTCTAAGGAAAACTCTATTCTTTTTGTCCTCTATTGTTCTAGACCAGTCCACTAGGTCTAGGGAATTCACCTTTGTCCAGAATCGTAAATTTCACATAACAAATTGGTGACTCCACTAGGGAGTGATTCTTCCCGTAGTGGTTTCCTTAACATTAACACATTTTTCACCTATAAAACCAACTTTAATTGACTCACTTAAACATTGATTGATCTTAAGAAAACATATGTTTGAGCTTGGTTGGGTTTCTTGCGTCGTGTTTTGACTGAAAAGGTCCCAGCGCATCTCTCTGTTCTGAGACAAAATGCCCAATGCACCTGAGCCTTATTTATACCTTCATTGCAATGCACCTTCTCATGTTATGCACCTGTGTCGATTCATTGTATCCTGCACTGCAACACACTGTCTCATGTTCTTCACCTGTGTTGATCTAGTGTATTTGCACTATTGTGCACTTTCTCCTATTTTGCACCTGCATTGCAGCATACATGCTCATGTTCTGCACCTGTGTTGATGCAGTAGGATGCACAAAATTTGCATTCCTTGCCTTGCTCTTTGATCTACTTTTTGGTCCATAATGTTTTCTTGAGTTTTATGAGTTTGTCAGTGCCTCTGAAAAGGCATCATAATGAAGTATCATAATGTTTGTATTTGGTTTTATTAGCCTTTGATAAGAATTTATTTGGTTTTTTCTTTTTTCTTATCAAATTAGGTCTTTGTATACACTTTGCTTGATTGTTGATTGGATTAAGGAAATGTATATCACAGTCATATTCTATATGATTTATTTTATCAATAATCTTGTTGCATCTTAGTTTTCATTGCATTTGAAAATCAAGAGAAAAGAAAAGAAAAGAAATTGTTTGCACTGCATACATGGCTTTGATTTTGATTGGAATAATGAAGTTGAGGATATCAATTGTTGCATCACTTGTTTGTTCCATTGTTGAATTATTTCTTCTTCCCCTACTTACATAGGCCTTTCATTGTTAAGAGGAAAATGAAAAGAGTTATTTTTGTCATATTAGTTACATCATAGGTGTGTTCAGGTGACATAGAGTTTTGAGCCTTGAAATCGAAACATAATTCAAGATAAACTCTAAAACTCACTCAATTAACCTAAGGATAATTTGAAACTTAACAACACACATAGAGGTCTAGGCTAGAGATGTGTTTCAACATCTTTAAACATAGGATTTTTCATTCTTTGTCAATGTTTCATTCCGGGGGTGATATCCCGTTCCACGTACGTAAGTGTATAGGAACGTTCTTCACATACCTTCAGGTATATTGGATGACACTCCACGCCTGAAAAGTATATGGGAACACTCTCATCAAATGGTTACACATTAGACAACACTATTACGGAATGTGATTCCATGTACCTAATCCAGGTGGATATTGGTGGCCACCCATCTAGACCTCCAATCAGTTTCATTTGTTTCCTTGTTTATTTCAACATTTACTATTTTTAGCAGTTTTTTCCAGGTCCTGAACTTACGGAGCAGTTTTGACCACCTAAACAACATTTTTTGAGGTTCATTGCAGGCCCATAGCCATAGGCAAGGGCCTATAACAAAACTTGTACTACTCGGAAAGACCTTTCCAACAAGGTATCGTACGCACCAAACAGAGATAATATGACCAAGTTATGACCCAAGGAAGTTGGCTTTCCAACTAACCTCAACGGGGCCCACAAGCTCTTGGCGTTACATCTCTCGGGGTTAGGGTTTTCTCATGTTTTCCAATAATAAATAGGTCCTCAAGCCTAATTGTAACATAGTTGAGAGGCATGTAGCTACCACATCTCTTCTTAGAGATAAGCTACCATTGCCCAAGCTAGTATTATTTCCATTCTGTTTGTAAGCATATTTAAGTATTTGAAAGTGAAATGTTATTTCTACTGCATCTTTGTATTTATGGTTATATCTGTAATTTTTTGTGTTCCTGTTTAAATTCGGTTCAGTACCTTCGGGTATATTTTGGAAGTCCTCTATAGGATGCTATCCTGCCTTAACTAACTGAGTCAATCGTCTTGTACACTTTGATTCACTGAACACAACATTCGGGGAGATTGCCTACATGTATGTAAATCCTAGGTTCACCAAGGTGGTATATTGAAATTCACAATGACTTGGTAATCCTTATCTTCTTAGTTACCCCTTTGTTTTATTTTGTGTTTTTAATTTCTAAAATCAATTAATTGACTGTGGAACAACACCCTCCCCATCGAAAAACTCCTAAGTGAATCTTAAGTTGAGACTAATGGCGACAGTTCCCGAGTTCACCTATCAAGGAAACCCCTCTGATGGGAATCCTAGTCCTTTTCCTCCTTTTGGAAATATTGGTGCTCCTTATATGGCAACCTTGTCCCTTCCTGGATTTACCATTGGTTTACCAATTTTGTTTTTTTCAACCCCTATGGTTTCGAATGTCCAATTTGCTTCTGAACCAAGTAGTCCTCCACTCAAGCAAGTTGATCCTAACGTTGACCCTTTTTCTTCATCGCGTGTTCGGTCTTATTCCTCTTTGTCTAGTGAAAGACTCAAAGTTAGTAACTAGGTGGATAAGAAGAAGAAGAAAAGGAAGATTAATAAGAAGCCAAAGGGGAAACCAAGAAGCCATTGCTACTGATGCAACTGATGTTGAGAAACCTTCAAAGCCCCGTAAAGTGAATTTCCCTTGCATTCTTTGTAAAGTTGATCACCTTCTAAGAGATTGACCTGGTATTTCATGGGTATTAGAAGTGTGGACCACAAGCTCACATCAGCCCTGGTCATCAACCTTTGGAGATCATGTTGGTGACAAACAATTTAATAGTGATAGTAATATCCACAGGATATGATAATGTTAAGCTTCCATGTAGGTTATGTGAAGGGATTCATCCTATTAACCTTTGTCCTTATATGGATGAAGCCTCAAAATTATTGGAAAAACTTACAAATTCTCAGCCTCATCTTCCGGTTGGTTATCAAAAGCTTTTCCCTAATCCTCCACTAGTTGATGAAGTGATTGATTAAAATCTGTCTCCGATCAATCCCACTCTCTCTGAACATGAATCCCATGAGTTTGTTACCAACCAAACATCGGTAGAGAACATGGTTGACTCGATTGCACCATCAATTGATTGTACTTTTCCCATAGAGAGTGAGTCTCATATCACTCAGGTTCTTCTTGTTTCTTTAGGTTCCAATGAACTAGGGGGAAATCCTCCTATACCCACGACACAAGGGGGAAATCATCCCATTCCCACAGTACATGGGATCATTTCTCCCATTCCCATATATCAAGGGGGTAGTTATCCCCTTCCCACGTCACCCCCTCCAAGTAGTATGGTCACTTCCTTTGATTTAAATTGAATGGCATGATATCATCTTCCTCCTTACGTGCCCTTATAGATCATAGTGCAAGATTATAATACAACTGTACCTGGCATAATCATAGACGAAGGCACATTTGTTATTTTTCATCTTGAACTACTTGGAAAGCTTTCGGTTCACCACAACTTGTGACCGTTACCCAGAATCTGTTGAATTTTAACAAAGGAACCAATAAACTATTAGGGATCCTTCCTCAGCTGCATACTAATTTGGGAGGAAATATTATGTATATCAAGGTGATGGTAGTTGTTGTCACTCCTAGGGGCAACCTCTGGGTTGATAGGAGATCAATGCCTAGGACATCTTAATTAGTGTTGTCAAATTTGTCTTAAAGACTTGTAGCACCATAGTTTTTACATATAAATCAAATAAGATTGATTCAAAACCATACACAAGATACAATGTATGAACCAACACACACACATGAATACACAAGAAAATATCCTCGATCTGTGGTGGCCAAATCAGATTGAGAGTTTGCAACGAATCAATTGTTAATACAAATATAATTGTAGAAGATAGTAGAGGAGAAATCCATCATACAAAGCTTAAACATTAAGAATTTTGTGTATTTGGTTTTAGAGAGAAATGAGAGTAAGGAAATTCTTATGGAATGCTAAGATACATGGAGTGTTTTTTAAAGATTTTATTTCCACATCAATACATGCATTTTCCATCAATAACTTGATCTAAATGAATCTGCATCTAATGAGAAATATGTCTAGTAGCTACGTGACATGAAACCTAAGAAGAATTTTTAACATATATGAAAACACAAGGGGAGATGGACATACTGCAATCCAATAAGTTGGAATCACCAGAAATCTTGCATTAATTTTCTTAGAAATGTGCATACATCAAGATTCATAACATTACCTTCATGAAAACAGGAAAAGGCCTTTCCAAGAGTTCTTTTCAAAAATTTTGAACCTTCTTTAAGTGTTTCTTCCCTCTTTTTATAAGGAGAGGGAGAGCTTGAAAAATAGTTACAAAATATCTTAGTTGAGCTCCAACTGTCTGATCGACTGACCATCTCGACATGCGAAGGCTCAGCCACCCAAATCATTGCAACATATTTGATTCCTTTCTTTAAAAACACAAAATCACAAAAATAACAAAACATAACGATTGAATGATGATCGATAAAAATATCTTAGCCGAGCTCCAAATATCTAATTGACTAAATGTCTTAGCGTGCGAAGGCTTAGCCGCCCAAATCATTGCAAAAAAATTGATTCCTTTCTTTAAAATACACAAAATCACAAAATATCAAAATGGAACAACCGAATGATGGTCGAGAAAATACCTCGATGTCCTGCATGTGATTGCCTTTGATCAGGCCACGTCTTTTCCATGATGTTCTTCTTCAGCTACTCAGTCATTTCACCTGTCATTTTTTCCTTAACTGCTTGAATTCCCCACTTTCTGGAGCTGGGAGCAATCACCTGTGATGGCCTTAGTGGTGTTCTGTAACATAGTTGCCGACTCATCCATCTTTTAACACTTATGCATTACACTATTAGAGCCCAATACATCAAATCTACAACTCATCAGAACTTCATTTGAAAAATCCTTCTGAAATCGTAAAGTTATGATGCCACCAGGTTCCTTTTGTTTATGCCCTTTATGCATTTCTCACCATAGGACCGAGGGTCGTGTCCTACCAGTTAGCCTTGAGTTGATAAAGTGTTTTTGTTCCTACCGATGGCTATTTTTCCTTTGTTAAGTGTTTAGAAACCTTGGTTCTTTGAGTCTTTGTTACCATGGTTCTAGCCTAATATCGAAGCCCCCTTATCAGAACTTTTTCAAGTATCAAGTGTTACAAAGTGTCAACATTGTCAACCTCTGATATGCCGACCTTTTGATGCGTTGATGCTCCGATATTCAGGACCTTCGATATGTGATGCGCTGATATGTCTGATGCTTCGATGTTGCAATGCGTCGATATGCGATCGTTGATATGCCTAATGCTTTGATGTTGTGATCGTCGATATCTCTGGACCTCTGATATGTGATCTCTAATATATTGGACCTCCGATATTCCTTCCTAAGGCTTCAATCCTTAAACTTCAGCAGACCATATCTTTTGATCGAGGAGTCCATTTTTGGACTTCCACATATTGTTGGAAAGCTTGTTCAGAGCACTTTCCAATGGAGAGGGTTCAATTTAGGCTTTGATTCCTTTTGCTTGGAAAATGACTGCAAACTTATCTTCTCATTTACTCTTTGGACAAATGGAAACACATTTTGCAGTAAGTGACAACATTGTCTCCAATTGGGGATAATGCCTTGTTGACAAGGTGTTGAGAATCTCTAGACTAGTATCCTTCACCATTGGGCATGGAGTCAATAATATATTAAATCTATAAAACTAGAAAATCTCCATGGAACTTTATTTATTGGGAGTCCTTTCTTCATAAAAGTAAAATGCATAACTACAAACTCTTAAAACTAGAAATTAAACTCACAACTCCTACTTATGCATAGGGATCAATTCACCCAAGTGAGGTCAACCTTCGAATGATATCAACCCAACATCTAAGTACTAGAAGTTATGCCATTGTTCTCTTGAAAGTTAACAACTAAAACAAGCATACACCATTTGAAATATCGAGGTAAAACATTTAATGCATACCCCATAATTGAGATTGGTTGTTGACCAAAGAAAGATGCCATATAGTCATCTATCGAATCATATAATTGATGAGAGAAGTTTATGGCTGTCTCCCTCCCTTGAACAATTTCTCGTCAAGAATATTTTTGCAATAGGCAGTCACTGACATTGCTTGGCTCTTCAACTATGGGCACCTCTTGATGGAGTTGTTGTTGGCAATCTTCTCCCCACTTATTTGTAAGCATATCTCTTTGAAATATTTCAACAATACCATCCTCATCTTAATCATAGATCGAAGAATCTTTATCATTTTTAATATCAACTTCTTGAACTTGTTCTCCATTTGAAGGATGTGGATAGTAAACTGGAGCCTCTTTATTAAGCTCATGGTGGGCCTCCTCTTTTTGTGCAGCTTCCCATGACTAGGACTATTGTATTCTTGCATTGCTCAACATCCCATTACAGTCATACGAATCATACGAAGGAGAATCATCAAATTCGAAAGAATAAGATCTTTGAGGGTTTATTTTCAGCTTGATAATGTTTCCTTCTTCCCTTTCTTGATCGTTGGGTGATGCTTCTTGATGCAAGTATATGTTTTCTTGGAGTTGAGCCCCAAAAACATCTTCAACAAGATCATTAACCTCAAAAATATTTTCAACATTAAAATGTGCACAACAACCTTCAAACAGAGCACTCGGTGGATATAATCTTTTGCAAAAAAGATTAAATTCTATGTGAAATATCTTTAAGGAAGATATGTTGCCATGAGGTATTGTTATGTACCAAACTCTAGCATCTTCATCTAAAGAATACATGAACAATTTCATTTTCACATCTTCAAAAACAATACCTTGTTGTTCCATGCATTCATGAAAATCCTTGAGGTGTTGGTTTGACCTTCTATTTGTGTTTCCAGTGAATCTAGGCAAATAGGTATACCATTCATGAACTGAAGGGACATGATGGGGATAACCAGCAACAAAAGAAAAATCCAATGGGGCAAATTTGTTGGCCAAGAATGCATGAAGGGCCATTTTGAAAACCCCTTTAGGTGAGTGATCTCAAGTTCAAATGTAGGGGAAGTTTTATTATGTTTAGCATCAGAGCGAGTATGAGGCCTCTTGAAAGTTAGGATGACCAAATAAGGATATAGACAATGGAGTCGCCAAGGTGTTTACAATAATATTCAAACAGTGGAGTCACTAAAGTGTTTACAATAAGATTCAAATGGTGGAGTCACCAAGGTAAGAGATCTTCAACCCACACTTCCCTTCCTCACCCGACAAAGGGAATGTAAAAATTGTCGTACCCATGGAAAAATATTTTGATTCGTTCCCCAAAAATAGTGCCAAAAATATGTTGTCACTCCCAAGGTCAACCTCTCGATTGATAGGAGACCATTGCATAGGACATCTTAATTAGTGTTGTCAAATTTGTCTTAAGGAATTGTAGCACCATAATTTTTACATATAAATCAAATAAGATTGAATCAGAACCATTCATAGAGATACAATGTATGAACCAACACACATGCATGAATACACAGGAAAATATCCTCGACCAGTGGTGGCCAAATCAGATTGAGAGTTTGCAGAAAATCAATTGTTCAGACAACTATAATTGTAGAGGACAGTAGAGGAGAAATCCATCATACAAAGCCTAAAATTTAAGAATGATGTGTATCTAGATTTAGAGAGAAACGAAAGTAAGGAAATGCTTATGGAATGCTAAGATACAAGGAGCACTTTTTAAAGACTTTATTTCCACATCAATATATAGGCATTTTCCATTAATAACCTTATCTAAATGAATCTGCATCTAATGAGAAATATGTCTAGCAGCTACATGACATGAAATCTAAGAAGAATATTTAACACATATGAAAACACAAGGGGAGATGAACATACTGCAATCCAATAAGTTGGAATCACCATAAATCTCGCATTAATTTTCTAAGAAATGCGCATACATCAAGATTCATAACACTGCCTTTGTGAAAATACGAAAAGGCCCTTTCCAAGAGTTCTTTCCAAAATTATGAACCTTCTTTAAGTGTTTCTTCCATCTTTTTATAAGGAGAGGGAGTGTTTGAACAACAATTACAAAATATCTTAGTCGAGCTTTAGTTGTTTAATTGACTGGCCATATCAGCGTATGAAGGCTCAGCCGCCCAGATCATTGCAATAGATTTGATTCCTTACTTTAAAATACACAAAATCACAAAAATAACAAAACGGAACAGCTGCATGATGACTGAGAAAAATATCATAGCCGAGCTTCAGTTATCTGATCGACTAACCATATTGGTGTGCGAAGGCTCAGTCGCCCAAATCATTGCAATATATTTGATTCCTTTCTTTAAAATACACAAAATCACAAAAATATCAAAACGGAACAATCGAATGATTGCCAAGAAAATATCTTCATGCCACGCCTGTGATTGCCTCCGATCAGGCCATGTCTTAGCCATGATGTTCTTCTTCAGCTACTCGGTCGGTTCACCTATCATTTTCACCTTAACTACTTGAATTCCCCACTTTCTGGCGCTGGGAGCAATCACCTGTGATGACCTTAGTGGTGTTTTATAACGTAGTTGTTGACTCATCCATCTTTTAACACTTCTACATTACACTATCGGAGCCCAATATGTTAGAGATGCAACTCATCGAAACTTCATTTGCAAAAGCCTTCTAAAATCATAAAGTTATGATGCCACCAGGCTCCTTTTGTTTTTCCCCTTTCTGCATTTCTCACCATAGGACCGAGGGTCATGTCCTACTACTTAGCCTTGAGTTGCTAGAGCATTTTTTTTCCTGTTGGAGGCTATTTTTCCATTGTTAAGTGCCTATCGTCCTTGGTTCTTTGAGTCTTTATGGCAATGGTGCCAGCCCAATATCGAAACCCCCTTATCAGAACTTTTTCAAGTATGAAGTGTTACAAAGTGCCGACATCCTCAACCTCCGATATACCAACCTTCTGATATGTTGATGCTCTGATATTCAGGACCTCCAATATGAGATGCACCAATATGCCTGATGCTTTGATGTTGCAATGCATTGATATGCCTGACCTTCGATATGTAATCACCGATACGCCTGATGCTTTGGTGTTGTGATCACTGATATCTATGGACCTCCAATATGCAATCTCCGATATGTTTGATGCTCTGATGTTGCAATCACCAATATCTATGGACCTCCAATATGCGATCTCCGATATTCTTTCCTAAGGCTTCAATCATTGAACTTCAGTAGATCATATCTTTCGATCCAGGAGTCCATTTTTAGACTTCCGCATATCATTGGAAAGCTTGTTTAGGATTTGAGTGCTTCTACTTCTTGGAAAATGACTGAAAAATTCTCTGCTCATTTACTCTTTGGACAACTGGAAACACATTTTGCAGTAAGTGACAATAGTAGTACAGGTCCCTTTGGATTTTAATTTACTCCTTGGGTGTGACTATGTTTATGCCATGGGAGCTCTCATATTTTCACTCTTTCGTGTGATGTGTTTCCTACATGAAGGAAGAATTATGACCATTGACTAACTTTCATTCGTCGGTCCTAATTTGACCCCCAATCAACCAACTTCCCTAAATGGTCCTTATGTACAAGTGGTATCTCCCCTGCCACAAGTTCATTATGTGGCAACTTGTTCCATGCTCGCGTCTACCAATGATCCAGTAGGTGATGTAGTGCACCATATACTAGGAGCACTAACACTTGATATTTCCCTTGAATCCCTTGATATGTATCCCTTCCAGAGTGTTGTTATTCCATATGATGACAATCGATTGGAAGCCATGGCCTCCTGCAAGTCACGATCAAGGTCTCGGAGCAGAGTTCCTTTTCTTGAATCAAGCTCATTAAAAATGAAACAAGGTCCTGGAGCAGAGTCCCTTTTCTTGTGTCAAGCTCGCTAAAAAATGAAACAAGGTGTCATGAGCAGAGTTCTTTTCCTATGTCAAGCTCATTAAAAAATGAAACAGATCCCCTTCTAATTCGAGTCTTCGGTTAGATCTCGTAGATGTCAAGTCGAGTCTTTCATATGATCTCGTAAATGAACCTTCATTCCATCTGCCTATTGGTAAACATTAGCCTACATAGGTGAATGAAATGAAGCTTGGGGTGCATGTCCCTAGAATCACGTTATTATCATGGGGGCATGAAAACTTATATCAAGCATAGTTTTCTTTTTTTTCAAGCTTTTGTAAAAATGAAACCACTCTTAGGCATAGTTTTTCCTTGTTTCAAGCTTGTGTAAAAATGAAACCAATATCAAGCAGATTTTTCCATGTTTCAAGCTTGTTTAAAAATCAAAACCATTCTCATCCTATCCTTTGTGATTTTTATTTTTATCAGCCTATTTTTTCCATATGAGCCTTGCTTTTCTCTTTCCATCGTCACCATTTGCTTGGTCGATTATATACTTTCACTTGTTTGTTTTACGCTTTCTTGAGGAATAACTATGATGAGTGGTCTTAATAGCCAACCTCTTGACCTCTACATGTTTTGAGCAGTTCCATCATGACCGAAACTAGTTGCTACCCGTTATACCACTAGTTCCTCTAGGAGGAGTCCTCTTTCAGCTCTTTTCAAACTCCCTAAGCATGGAAATATTGTTGAGCAATTGTCTTTTCTAACTCATTAAAGTAAATGAAAAGACGTTTACTCAGTATAAGTTTAACCCTTTTCTGGATTGAGATAGACTAATTATGACAAAGGAATACCTTAGTCGAACATGACTAAGAGGTTGTCTTGAGTATTGTTTTCTGCCTTTTTGGACTCAAGAGACTATTTACGAAAAGGAAACTTTGGAGTTTTCTTTTTTCCACTTTTAAAACTCTCTAAACATGAAAAATGAGTCAAGTCACACCTTCCCTGGGCTCATAAAAGCATCAAACAAACCAAACCACTCCTTCTCAGGGTTCGTTAAAATTACTCAGAGGGATTCATATGAAGGATGAACTTATAGATCAAACATATATTATCCTCCTCAAGCTTGTCAAAAATAAAGAGGTATTGAGTAGAAATGGTTGCGGAAATTGGGAAAATGGGATACTTCACCTATTAATGGGAGTGAGTCGTTCTTAAACATGACACTCTTTCACTTCATCTTCATGAATGTTGGGTTGGTAAATATGCTTGTCTTTTTGGTTCATCACACCATATCAGAACCTCCGCATTTGATTTTGGGTTAATGTTGTCAACTCCATACAATGTCGCGATATGTTCAAGAGAATTCCTTTAGTTGCCTACATTCATGTCTGCCATTCTTGAACCAATTCTACATCAACATCATTCTATCTCAAATCTTGATACATGTTTCGTGTCGTTGATGGGGGATATATCAAGGCCCTCTTGCGATGGGTTTATTCCTGTTGAAATCAACTCACTATCCAGGAAGTTGACGTAGAAACTCCCTTTGGTACCTTATATATTGCATACATCAATGGAAATTTTCCTCACTCTCGACGACAATATTTTATTATTGGACTTCGACCGAAATATTTTTTGTGGTGTTCGACTTCAAATCATCAATTCACACCATATGGATTGTGCTACAATACCTTGAGAGCCATTTACATCATCGATGGTTTCTCTCATGTCCATTAACAACTTAGATCATTAGATGACAATCAAATGGAGTCTACCATGTTCGACTTCAACTCATTTATTCACATGGATAGACTCGTACATTGGATGATCGAGTGAAAGAGATAGAAGACCTCAGATCTAGTTTCATCCATACAAGATACGATTTCAGGATTAATACAAGATTAAAAACTATGATGGTTATGATCATACATGAGTCCACACTCTGTCATCAATGGACAAGACTTCTTGATCATTATACATGTATTCTTAGCTTATGTGTTGAGCATGGGTATGCCTCCCTCAACAAAGTTGTCATGATGAAAATGTATGGTAACAAATGACGATCTCAATTAGTTGTTCTTGATTTGGACTCGTCACAAGGTAAAGCACTTCAGTCATTAGCTTCCATTTCAAACTTTTCACTTTAGGGGGCAATCCGTTATAGGTCATTTTGTCACATATGGTCAATAGGCCTGCAAACCAGATCAATCAACATCCATGAAAATGTTGTCTTCACAAATCTTAAGCATGACCTTTCATAAAATTCTAAGTTTGTGGTATTAACAACTCAAAATAAATGTTTTTTAGCCCCAATGCACCCTGTCCCTTTAGACACCTGTTTTCAACGATGGTTTCTCCCTTCTGCACCAACCTAACCAACACTAGTTTCTCCCTTCTGGAGGTGCACTGATTCTAGAAATTTCAGAAATTTAAAAATATTTATGAAGCTTCCTATTTCAGAAGTTTCCAAAGTTTGTTTTGACCATTTATCATGGATAAGGTTTGAATCATATCTGATCCGACCTAGGAGACTTCACCTCTTATCCCTAGAGTTAATCCTCCCATCATATGTGGATCTCAAGCCCATAATGGTAAATCCTAAACTACCACCCTTCTCCTATAAATTTACTGCCATCCATAGCATCAAGGTTGACTTTTGGAGATTGATCATGCCCTCATGTTTCTACCTTCAACCTAAAGGAGTCATCATTTTCATGCATTATGGTTGACATTGAAGTGTGCTTTATCACAAGGAAGGACAAGTAAACTTGTGGAGACTTCTACGATATCAACTTCTATTTATGGTTGTAAACTCTCCCCTTTTTATATTAATACAAAGAGTATCTTGTTTTCCTATATGTGTTGTGTTAGGTTTACATTCATGTATTTCAATGCCTTGTTGATTCATTAAATAGAGTAATTGGATTATGCTATGTAGATGTTGTGGATCATTTTCTTGTTTTAGTCATATGTGTATGTTCTAATTATATCATTCAGAGCTATGAATGGAGCTTATAAGCAAGGAGGAACACAAAGCTTGTGACAAATTCTAAGTAGGCTTCTTTCCCATTCTTCAATTTATCTAAGGAAAACTCTATGCTTTTTCACTTCTATTTTTCTAGACCAATCCACTAGGTCTAGGGAATTCACATTTGTCTACAATCATAAATTCTACATAACAAATTCGTAACTCCGCTGGGGAAAGATTCTTCCCTTAGTGGTTTCCTTGACCTTAACACCTTTTTCCCCTCTTAAACCAACTTTAATTGACTCACTCAAATATTGATTGGTCTTAAGAAAACATATGTTTGATATTGGTTGGGTTTCTTGTGTCATGTTTTGACTGAAACTACCCCAGCACATCTCTCTTTTCTGAGCCAGAGCACCCCAATGTACCTGATCCTTCTCTGTACCTGTGCTACAGTGCACCTTTTCCTGTTCTACACATACACTAATCCAATGTATCTTGCATTGCAACACATTGTCTCTTATTCTGCACCTGCGTTGGTCTTGTGTATCTGTACTGCAATGCACTTCTCTTGTTCTGCACATGCACTGCAGTTCACTTGCTCCTGTTCTGCACCTGTACTAATCTAGCAGGATGCAAAAAAATTACATTCTTTGCTTTGCTCTTTGATATTCTTTGGTCCATAATGTTTTCTTGAGTTTTCTAAGTTTGTCAATGTCTCTGAAAATCCATCATAATGTTTGCATTTGCTCTTATTATCCTTTGATAAGAATTTCTTTGGTTTTTTCTTTTTTTCTTATCAAATTAGGTCTTTGTAAACATTTTTCTTAATTTTTTATTGGATTTAATAAATTTATATTACAGTCATATTCAGTGTGATTTCTTTTATCGATAATCTTGTTGCATCTTAGTTTTCATTACATTTGAAGATTAAGAGAAAAGAAAAACAATTGTTTGCATTGCATATAAGGCTTTGATTTTGAATGGAATAATGAAGTTAAGGAGATCGATTGTTGCATCACTTGTTTGTTGCATTGTTGATTGGTTTAACATGAAAATGAAAAGATTTACTTTTGTCATATTAGTTGCATCATAGGTGTGTTCACGTGACATTGAGTTTTGAGCCTTGAAATAGAAACATAATTCAAGATAAACTCTAAAATTCACTCAATTAACCTAAGGAGCATTTGAAACTTAACGACACACATATAGGTCTAGGCCAGAGACGTGTTCCAGTGTATTTAAACGTAAGAGTTGTCGTTCTTTGTCAGCGTTGCATTCGGGGGGTGATATCACATTCCATGTACATAAGTGTATAGGACCGTTCTCCACATACCTTCAGGTATATTGGATGGCACTCCATGCATGAAAATTATATGGGAATGCTCTCATCGAACGATTACCCATTAGACAACACTACTACAAATTGCACTTCCACGTACCTTTGGGTATATTTTGGAAGTGCCCTATAGGTTTCTATCTTGCCGTAGGTAACTGAGGCGACCACCTTGTACATTGTGAAACACCGAACACAACATTTGCGAATATTTCCTGCCCATATGTAAATCATTGGTTCACCAAGGTGGTATATTGCAGTTCACGGTGACTTGTTAATCCTTATCTGCCTAGTTACCCCTTTGTTTTATTTTGTGTTTTTAATTTCTAAAATAAATTAATTGATCGCGGAACAACATCCTCACCATGGAACAACTCCTTAGTGAATATTAGGTTGAGAATAATGGTGAAAGTTCTCGATTCTACTAGCCAAGGAAACCCATCTGACGGGAATCCTAGTCCTTTTCCCCCTTTTGGAAATATTGGTGCTCCTTATATGGTAATGTTGTCCCTTCCTGGATTTACCATTAGTTTACCAGTTTGGTCGTTTTTTACCCCTATGGTTCCAAATGTCCAATCTTCTTATCAACCAAGTAGTCCTTGACCCAAACAAGTTGATCCTAACATTGACCCTTTTCCTTCTTCTTCTGTTCGATATTATTCATCTTTATCTGATGGAAGCCTCAAAGTTAGTAACCAGGTGGATAGGAAGAAGAAGAAAATGAAGATTAAGAAGAAGAAAAATAAGCAAAGGGGAAACCAAGCAACCATTTCTACCGATGCAATTGATGTTGAGAAACCTTCAAAACCCCATAAAGTGAAATTCCCTTGCATGCTTTGTAAGGGTAATCAAATTCTAAGAGATTGTCCTGGTATTCCACATGTATTAGATGTGTGGACCACATGCTCACATCAACACTGGTCATGAGCCTCTGGAGATAATGCTGGTGACAAATCATCTATTGGTGATAGTAAGGTCCATGGGAAAAAGGGTAAAGTTAAGTTTCCCTGTAGGTTATGTGATGGGAATCATCCTATTAACTGTTTTCCTTATATGGATGAAGCCTCAAAAGTATTGGAAAACCTTACAGCTCCTCAGCCTCATCTTCCGACTAGTTATCGAAATCTTTCCCTAATCCTCCACTAGTTGATGAAGTGATTGATCAAAATCCATCTCTAGTCAATCCCACTATCTCTGAACATGAATCCCATGAGTATGTTCCTAAACAACCATTGGTAGAGAATATGGTTGACTCGATTCCACCTTCTATTGATTGTACTTTTCCCATCGAGAGTGAGTCTCATACTACTAAGGTTCTTCCCGTTTCTCTAAGTTCTAATGAACTGGGGGGAAATCCTCTTGTTCCAATGACACATGGGGGCGATCCTCCCATTCACATAGCATAAGGGGGCATTTCTCCCATTCCCATGACACCCCCTCTAAGTAGTATGGTCACTTCCTTTGATTGGAATAAACTGGTAAGATATCATATTCATCCTTACATGCCTTTCCAGATCATAGTGCAGCCTTATAATATGACCGTACTTGGAAAGTCATAGACAAAGGCACGTATGATAGTATTTTTTCAGTAACTACTTGGCAAGCTTTTGGTTCACCGCAACTTCTGCTCGTTACCCAGAATCTGTTAGCCTTTAACAGAGGAACCGATCAACCATTCGGGATCCTTTCTCAATTACATATTACTTTGGGAGGAAATATTCTCTATGTCGATGTGATGGTAGTCCAGGTCCCTTTGTATTTTAATTTACTCCTTGGGCGTGACTATGTTTATGCCATGGGAGCTCTTGTCTCTTCACTCTTTCATGTGATGTGTTCCCAGCATGAAGTACGAATCATGACCATTGACCAACTTTAATTCATTGGTCCTAATTTGACTCCCATTCAACCAAATTCCCTATATGTTCCTTATGTACAAGTGGTATCTCCCCCACCACACATGTTAATTATGTGGCAACATGTTTCATGCATGTGTCTACTAATGATCTAGTAGGTGATGTAGTGCATCATGTAATGTGAACACTGGTGCCTAATATTACCCTTGAATCCCTTGATATGTATCCCTTCTAGAGTGTTGTTCTTCCATCTGATGACAACTTCTTGGAACCCATGGCCTCTTGTAGGTCATGATCAAGGTCATAGAGTAGAGTTCATTTTCTTGTGTCAAGCTTGTTAAAAAATGAAACAAGGTGTCATGAGAAAAGTTATTTTCCTGTGTCAAGCTTGTTAAAAAATGAAACATATGCCCTTCTAATTTGAGTCTTTGGTTAGATCTCTTAGATGTCATGTCAAGTCTTTCATATGATCTCGTAAATGAACCTTCATTCCATTCGCCTATTTAATAACTAGTAGCCTACCTAGGTGAATGAAATGAAGCTTGGAGTGATGTCCCTAGAATCACATTATTATCGTGGGGGCATGGAAACTTATATAAATAATAGTTTTCCTTTATTTTGAGCTTGTGTAAAAATGAAATCACTCTCATGCATAATTTTTCCTTTTTTCAAGCTTGTGTAAAAAAGAAACCACTCTCAAACATAGTTTTTCCTTATTTCAAGCTTGTGTAAAAATGAAACCATTCTCATCCTATCATTTATGATTGCTATTTTTATCAGCTTATTTTTTCCAAATGAGCCTTGGTTTTCTCTTTCCATTGTCACCATATACTTGGTCGATCATACACATTCACTTGGTTGTTTTACCCTTTCCTGAGGAACAACAATGTTGAGTGGTCTTATTAGCCAGCCTCTTGACCTCTATGTGTTTTGAGCAGTTCCAACATGACCGGAACTAGTTGCTACCCTTTATACCATTCGTTCCTCCAGGAGGATTCCTCTTTCAGCTCTTTTCAGAATCCATGAGGGCTTCGCTTAATGAACCTCTGACATAGCACGTGCATTCGTGGCATACTAAAAAATACCAATAGTTTTACTACATATTGGAAAATACCTCTAAAAATAACTTTATTTAACCCCTTACCAATATAAATCCAATACACCTTCCCAATTTAAAAAACCACTATTTTCACTAAATATTGTATGTATCCATTTTTTTATACCCTTTTATATTTATATCCCTCGTATAGTGACATGATGCCTCTCTTATGATCCCACATGCATTCTACAATGCACCTTTCTTCTTTTGATATACATTGTAAATGCATATTAGTTCTCCCACAATGAAATTACTTAACCCACACTTAAGCACATCTCACTATGATTTGTGGCATTTAATGGTCTAAGGCACACAAATATCAACCATGTTTTAGGAAGATTGATTATGTGCATGTATATAAAATAAAATATAAATTGATCTATATGATGATGAAAAATCAATTGATGAATCTTTATGAATAGCTGGTTTGCACCAAATAAGGTATTCAATCACAAGTCTAGACCCTCTAGATGAAAAAAAACTATCTACAACCAAGGTTGGGGCTCCAAATCTCAAATCAAGGGTGCAATCCCAACCTAGACATGCTTAGAAGAAGAGGATGGACAAGTCCCAACACATGCGCTCTTAAGGGAATAGCACATAAGCATGAAATCACCTTTTGATTCACTGTCATCTCACCAATGAGATATGGGCTATCACTCATAGACTATGTAAAATGTAACAATTGATTGGAGATAACATAGAGGCATTAAATGAATGGACTACAACTAGAACATAAGACAAAATTTTGGTTGTAGAGGTGATATGATCTATTTGGCTAGCTCAAAACAATGGTGTATTCCAAAATAAACCTCCAAATGTCTACAAGATTTTCTACATGTTGAAGGCAAGCATTACCTTATCATGCACCTCACTAAAGACAAGGCTTCCTTGCACTATCATACTTTTTAAATAAAATTCTAAAATTTCTAGAGGATATTTTGATGGTGCCTCAAGGGAACATGAGACTCAACAACACTAGAAAATGACTCTTAATACCCTCTACTGATACATTATCTTTCAAACATAGACTTGGAAGTGCCCCCAACAATAGAGCATAGCTCATTGTAGTGTGCACACTTCTCAATATTGCTTGGTAGATATGGGTACTCACAAGTGGTTCTAGGTTAGATTTTGGGTGACTCCACATTTATTGATATTTTCCATCAAGCAAGAGTAAGAACTGCATGCGATATTTTTTTCCAAATTCCATCCTAATCTCTTACTCATATATACAAGGAGATTAACAATGAAGCATAATAGATAGCATTTCATGTTGTGATAGTTCCACTAGGTTACAAATTGAGAGAACATAGGAGGGTTTCTCCCTTCCATGTACCATAGTCTTATTTTGATTCTACGAATAGAAGTGAAGCTATATATTTAAGCAACCCCTCCCAAATACATGTATTACCATGGTCTCTTGTTGATTATTTCAGCGTAGGGGGTGTTCTTTCCACTAAATAAACATCCTTTTCAGCGAAAATATGGATGAAATACTTCATGTAATGTACATCTACTATGATAAAAACTCTGGAAAGTCTGGGACCAATGAAAAGTTACTATTTTACACTCATACAGGCTAAAAACCATATGTAGGTACTCCCTCTATAAATAATATGATTAGGTTGTTTTCTTTGGGAAACAAGAGCCACGCGGTGACAATGCCATTATGCTTGTTTTTCTTTACAGGTGTTTTTTTAGCGTTGTGCATGGAGATCCAACAAGAGCCACGTGGTGGAAATGCACTGTTTTTTTGTATAAATGTATTTTCTACATGTAAATTTGTGACATACAAAAAGTTCTATATTTTTAATATGAAAGGGGAGAAATTGCATGCCTAAACATCAACCTATAGTTAACTTTGGAGACACAAAAGATTTTGCAAAAATTGTGATGTACAGTCAAGAATAATAACATACATGTAATCTTATATGTCATGCAATGTTGTGTTCAAATATATAGCCAAAACCTGAACAACTGGAGCAATAAGCATTGTCTTTGGTTCTTGATGAATCGAATCAAGTGAAAAAAAGAACAACGGATAAAATCGATTGCGAATTCGATGGAGAAAATATTTTTGAATCTGAGAACAACCCACTTTTGATATCAAGTTTAAACATCTTGGTCTAAGTAGTGATTCTGTTTTATAATTGGAGCAGGTTCTAAGACCAAGCCTTTCCATCCTCTTAATACACATCATACCCACAGAAATGAAAAATAGGCATTATTCAACTAAAAAATAATTGTTGTGAAAGGACTAAATTTCAACATTGCCACAAAAACTCAATATTTCAGGTTGATTCAACGTTTCTATTATGGGCATGGTTGTTCGAAGTAACAACTTAGCACCAACAAAACTACTATTTCAAAAACTGCATACAATCATTGAAAATTACATACCAAACTAGATTTACATGGATGAAATCTCATAAAAGAACACAAAAATACAAAATTATTTAAGGGGGGTGCCAAAAATAATAAATATAGATACCAATCGATAAAATTGTAGCAGTTTCCAGCCCAATTTTTGGCTCCCAAAAATTCCGAGACCAAATCTTTCCATCTTCTAAATACATTATACTCAGTCCGGCCTCAAAGGATCAATGCATTTTAATTTCATAGAAGAAATTAGCTCAACTTTGTAACATGACCAGTTAAAAGAATCAAATAACTGATAAGAAGGGCTAAATTTCTATGATATTTTAAGACTTTTCTTCCTTGCATCAAGCTTTTCTTATCAATGTGCACTCTGGTAGAAGCTAGATCCTTCTTCTTATGAACTGTTGATGCACAAACTCCTATAGCTTCTGTTGAAGCGACATTCATGCTTGGATCTTGAATATTATTCTCCTATTTGTTGTGAATGGTAGACTTGGGGTAGGAGAGCTCATAAGGGTATTTTTTGAGCCTTCATTTAAATCATTAGACTCTGAAATTGCTACTTTACTCTTCAATTTGGGCTTCAAAGCATGAATGCTTGTATAAAGCCTACAAAATAAACCCATATCAATATATTTTGTTTGTAACATAAGCACATCGTACCTCTTGTAACATAAGCACATCACACCCATAAATAAGCTAAATTGATAAGTGGATGAAAACATACAAGAAGAATGTGTCACAATCCAAGGGTTAGATTCCAATCCTTCTTCAAAGTATTGACACATACCTCTCCATTACTTGCAATATTAGGGTGGAATATTTTTGTGAAAAAATATTGTGCAATCCAAGCCAATCATTACTATTGAAAGACCCCAAAGTTTATTTCTCAGTTTTTACAAGTCATGCATCCCCCTTATATACTTGATGATTTATATAAGTAGTAAGTAGAAAAATAAAAAGAATGTCCTAATGGCAACTAAACATCTAAAGAAAACATAATATCCATTTAAGATAATGTAAATTTGATGAAGCATCATTATAAGGATCAACAATTACTTATGGGAGGAGAGTTTGGAAAATCAAGAGTTAGAACCAGTTTCATTCAAAAAACACCAAATTCATATAGGGTGCCAGCTGCAGGGAAAAGCATCAATAAATGTAAATATAGGTCATGTTCCAAAAAACTAGTAATAAGCATGCAAAAAAAATGAATTCAGATGCTTCAATAAATGCAATATGAACCTTTCTCAAGCATAGAACATCCAAAATTTGTTACATTGTTCTCAAGCATAGAAGCTCCTTTGCAATTTCATTTATCACCATGGGTGGGAGGTTATCATTTTCAGCTTGTAACACAAGATATATATGTATTTATGTATGAAGATCCACTTCAAAATGGAAATCATCACAAAAATTTATGCCTGACAAAAACCATATTAATTGATTGTGAGCAACCTGAAATATAACAACCTACATGCAATTTTCACCACTGTCCAGGATGTTGGGGTTTTACATTATGTAAATTGAAGACTAATTAGAACTCTGCACCTTTAATTCTAGCAAGGTCCAGTAAGAGATGAAAGGATCCAACTATTTACTGATGTAAGGTTTTTACTTTTGAAAGGAAGAGGGACTTCCTTGCATTAAAAAATAAACAAATTTATGCCAAAAATCTATGCATGAGGATATAAAGGGATAGAAACATTCTTAATATGCCAATTTAGTTGTAGGAAAACCTCTATTAGAGATAATTGAGTATATATAATGAGCTAAAAGGCCCCATCATCCATTAGCAGGGTCAGGATTTTTACCATGTCCCACTGATACAATTGCCTGAAATTCAACTTGTAGCAATGGCTGAAAAAATCCACTTGTTGATTTAGCAGATGGAACCTCCCTATCTAGTAGGTAAGATGTAATTTCATAACTCTCATTTATCTTGAAGGCTTGAGAATGACAACTTCATTAAGGAATGTGGAAAGAAAAAATAACAGACAACATAGTCAAGGAATAAATACCACTGGCCATCACAAGATAAAGGGGCCACATATTCATTCTTGTCCATATTGACCAATTGCATTAGGGTGCAAAATGTGTACATCGGTAACATAATTCAAAGAATGAGAGTTCAAAGAATATCCCTACAAAACATTTGTAGGTTTGGTGGTAGAAAGCAGTCAAGGTATGCAAATGAGGCAATGGTGTAGTTTTAGCAAGAAAAAATAAGAAAATATATGAGGCTGCAAGAATTGGCAGGAGAAGAAAACATTTCTTCTTCTTTCTCTGGGACCAAGGAATCTTCAATTATTTTGCATGAGTAGTCTACTAGTGACATAGTACACGTAGAAGAAAATGGAAATCCTTTATCTGAAGAAAAAGGAAGCTTGTGAATGAATGACATGATTTTTGTTCAACCCATGGAAATGACATTAGCATTTTTTAGTCCTCTATCTCTCTATACAAATAATCAACCTTTTCTAGTGCTCCGTCTCAGCATAAAAATAACCAACCTTCTCTAGTGCTTTATCTCTGCATGAATATAATCAACATTTTCTAGTGCTTTATCTTCACATGAAATTTTTATACGAATCAATTTAAAAAAATGCTCAAACTGGAATAATAAATTCTCAAAATGGTAGCGAAATTGGACTTGAATTCCAATGGTTAGCTTGATGTGGGTGGTTTTGGGTGACTTAGATGATCATTTTATATCAACGTAGCTTAGAATTTGGTACATATGAGCAAGCTGTAATTGCATTCATGAATGAGATTCAAACCTAATGGCCATTACATTATGGCTTTGTACATTATTGGGAGATGAGAGATGTTATCTTCTTTTCCCCTTAAGTTTCAACCTTGACCAAGTCCTTTTATAGCATACCAATAGGATAGGAACCATTCTATAGATGTATGATGATGTAAATAACACAAATATATACAACTATATGCTCTGGAAATTATGTCTTCGAATGTTCTTTGTATGACTTAGTTGGGTCAAGACTACTTTTAACATTGAAAAGTTCATATAAATTACACTACATGCCTGAGAGGTTTGGTTTGCTCCATCTTCCAAAAAAAACATTCATGTTAGTATGACAAAATTTATGTATCCACTAACTAACATTGCATTTGTAAAGAATCTCCTGTATTTTTTTTTTTAATCTTGTGTTGGTGAAACTCAATATTCAAGCTCCCCTTAAACAAATATCAAGTTTTAGCATGGGCATATACACAGGTCTCACTCTCTAGTCTTTACCCAAAAATAAAGAGGTTGAAGTAAGCTAATGAAGATATTGATTCGATAATAGAAGGCATTGTGAGTACTTAACATGGGCAAGTTGTTTCCTATTTAATCATAGCTTATTATTAATCCATGTCTGCATAGTCACTATAAAATGGTTGACCAACAAATAACAAAAATTTCTCAAGTTTGAGATTCTGAAGCTAAGGGTTCAAAAATTTACTTCATGCTTATTAGACACTCACTCAATGGTTATTACACACCCACATTCTCCTTTAAGTATGCATTGTCAACTTAGGACATTTATAGGAAAATTGTTGTTAATGTCAATGATCACGGTATGAGAGAAGTTTGCAGGGTTAACTAAATAATCATCACAAACGTATATTTTTAACATGTAAGCGCAAAGGAGATAGAAGAATTTGCAAACTAAGAAACCATCACTTTAAAGGGTGAAAGAAACTATTAACAAATGGATTATGTACTTCGATGGTGGAATTTTGCCAAAAGGTTTATGCAAATTGTTTTCACATATTTCTTCTTTGGTAAAGTGTCCTTTGTTCCAGAAAGAATGTTTGCATTGTGTCATGCCAAATATACCTAGGTACTTTCATCAATCACATTTTGAGATACGTATTGCTATATTCAACAAAACTAGTTTGATAAACATATAACACCACATCCCAGACAAGGATGACGCCTTGAAATGCCCAGGTTACAGAATCAAATCAGTTTAAACAAAACCATTAGGATTTGACAAAGTCTCCAAGGTGTTTTTGTAAAAGAGGGTTTTCAATTCTTTCAAGACTGAGGAGAGTCACAACTATGTGCTTTAGTTTATTTCTATTAGAGACTATACCTCGGGTTTATGATCCCTAGACCATTTCAGCCTCTCCAAATGATGTTTTATTTTCAAGGACTAACTATGCAATAAGAGAACGAATATCTAACTAATGTTTTTATTTTGTATCTCAGCACATTACAGATCATACAGTCCCTATGGATGCAGATGGAGGTACAAAGAAGGTCATGCAAACCGCTAAAATTAAGGGCTATAATTCCCATATTGGCTTTCATTCATTGTACATGACTATGCTATGCTATAGATAAGTATGAACTTAAAATGTCACGTCTATTGTGTGCCTCTCTTTTGAGTAGGTCCATGGACAGTTGCAACTTTGTATGGAAGCATAAAGAAAGTTTTTGTAGTTAGTTCTAGAGAAAGCGGGGAAACCCTTGCAAGTTACAACTTGGGTCAATTGGATTAGAAGTTGCTTGTTCAAAAATTTCTGAGAAGGCCTCAAGACTGAAAAGTGAATGTTTTTAAATCTACATTTTCTAATTTGACTTTTTGTACTTTGACTAAAATATCAGGTCTATTTCTAGAATCTGAAATTTTCGGTCAATAATTCTAGGTTGCAGACTAGTCTGGATATAGTTCCCTCATTTCGAATGAGAATTCAACGAAGATTCCTACAGAAAATGGTCAAGATATGCATACGGTATACAATAGTGCAATTTTTGTAGGAAGAAATGAAAAAAGATACGAGGTTGCAAGAATTGTCAGGAGAATAAAGTAAAGTGTTTATTCTCCTTTTTTAAGGACCAAGGACTCTTCAACCATTTTGAATGATAATGATACTAGTGATATAGTACAAGCATAAGAAAAAGACAACCGTTTATTTGGGAAGAAAAGGAAGCATGTGAATGAATGGAGTGCTTGTTCTTCAACCCATGCCAAAAACATTAGCCTTTTCTAGTGCTATGTCTCTGCATAAAAATGGCCAACATTTTCTAATGCTCTATTTGTGCATGAAAATAGCCAAATGCCTGAGGCAACCAAATTTTATATGAGTTAAGATAAAACATGTTCCAATGGGAATAATAAGTTGTCAAAATGGTTGCGGAATTGGACTTGAATTCCATCGGTTATACCACTGTATCCTCCAAGGAATGGGAGCTTGATATGAATGGTTTTGGGTGGAGCATATGAGTCTTTGGCACATATGAGCACGCAGTAGTTGCATTCATGAATGAGGATTAGAGCCAATAGCCATTGTATTATGGCTTTATACATTGCTTAGAGATGAGAAATCCTTTCGTCTTTTTCCTTTGAGTTTTAACCTTGATCAAGACCTCAACTAGCATATCAATAAGATACATGGAATTTTACATTATATGTGCGATGATGTAGATAATGCACTTATACAAATACATGCTATAGAAATTATTTCACTTCAATTTTTCTTTGTGCCACTGAGTTGGGTTAGTGTCACTTTTAACATTTCAAAGTTCATATAAATCATAATGCAACCTAAGATATTTTGTTTGGTCCATTTTTCGTGAAACCATTCATGTTATCATGCCAAAATCTAATCATGCACCGAATAATATTGTATTTGTAAAGAATCTCTCATATTTTATTTTAATCTCGTGGTGGTGAAACTCAAGCTTCAAATTATTTATGTGGTGGTGAGACTCAAAATTCAAATTTGCGATAAACAAATATTTTGGTTTAGCATAGGCATACACAGTGGTCTCTCTCCCCTAGATTTTACCTAAAGAGAAAGAGGTCAAGGTGACATAATGACAATTTTGATTCGATAATATAAGGCATTATGAGTACTTAACATGGGTGGACTATTGAGTTGGCTATTCCTATTTAATTAAATTATAGATCATTATTAGTCTATTGTTGCAGAGTCATTATAAAAAGGTTGACCAATAGATAAGATGAATTTCTCAAATTTGATTTGGTGAGACACGGGGCTCAAAACCACACTTCATGTTTATTAAGCACTGAGTCCCTATTTATTAGGCACCCACATTATCCTCTATGTTTGCACCTACATTGTCAACTTATGGCATTTATGTGAACACTCTTTCCAATGCCACCAATTATTATACAAGATAATTGTGCAGGGTTAGTAGGAATAGTCATCATGGATGGATATGATTGCCACGTAAGCAAAGGAGATAGGTAGAAGAATATACGCCACTGAGAAAAAAATCAGTTTATATGGCAAAATAAACCATTAACAATTGCATTCTATAGTTCATGTCACATATAAGTGATGGTGGAAGCATAAAAATATCAGGGGAAATGTCTTGCAGTAAGCACAAAAATATCACTTGTTGAAAATCACCTGAAAAAGGAGGTCTGATATCTGACTCAAGGTGGGAATTACACTGTCTTCTCCAGTGCACTCTTCAACTAATTCTGAAACATCTGCTTGCATTTCCTTTATCACCAAAAATATTTGATACACCACTTCCTCCATTTGTTTTGAAATGATAAATGTGCGTAATTATTTGTGGAAGTCAACAATGATAGACTCACCTCCAAGAAGATACTTATCCAAAGAAGCTTGCCAAGAACATATGTCTATCAGTACAAAGTTCAAACCAATAATAAATTTAAATTTAAATCCCTAAATAACATTACAATGTCCCAACAACACTTTTGCATACCTTGGAATTGTTCAACGAAGGGATAAATTTATCAACAAAGACTTGTAATTTTTTCACCTCCCCACCAAGACTTGTAAAAGGAAAATTATGGATTATTCCTACCATTTTCAAGAGCAAAGAAGTTTCCACATATACAGAGCATAGACAGTCAACAAGGTGTTGCAAAGGCAAAATAAAATAGGTATAGTTATTGTATTCAATAGCAAGTTATTCCTAGTAATGCTCCAAATAGCTAACCAAAATATGGCCATTTACAACACATCTACCTTATGCTACCACATCCACCTATAGATAGCATGCTGATGGGATGGAAGTCCCATGCTCTCTTTTGCATCGAAATTTATTGTGCAAAAATGATTAAGCAATACATAAAATATTAGGATATGACTACAAGATAACCTTGAAATATTCAAACATTATGGATAACAAAAATCTTCAATTCATGGAAGGCAATAGAAAGTAATCAAAGCTGTACATAATACACTTTCTGATATAATAATCCTTATTTAAAAACATAAAATCAAATTGAAATTTAATAAAATACACCAATACCAATAGTGAAGAGAGATCTTCTCTTGAGATGGCCAATAAGAGATTTCTTGTAACTTTTTCAGAAGCAAGGCATGATTTGATTATAGCCATCATTTCCTTGCAGGGTTCTATCAGTTCTTTGAATAAGCCCTTGATCAGTCCTAGATGCAACTCCATAGAGGTCTAGATATAGCTCAGCAAACCCTTCAAATTTGTTAGAAATGATAAATCTTACAAAAGGCGAGGATAAGGCTACAAACAATATGCCTTTGAGGTCTTTTGAATAGATATATATTGATTTCAAAAGACCCCATAACAGAGGCTTAAATGAACATCAAATTAGTCTAGAAACCATAGAGAGATAACAAAATAATGTCCTCCAACTTTGCTTAGAAGAATCCAAAATTTTGTCCACAGAGATGCCATTGAAAATACTTAGGTCAAATACTACTGAGGTCTGCCAAGAAGAGGGCCCAAATAGGTCATAGAATAGGCCTAAAAGTAATACAAAGATGCCTTAGACAGGGGGGGTCTTAGAAAGGTTGAGAAGGGCCTCAAGAAAGGGCTATTCTGTGCCTTAAATGAGCCAAAAGGAAATGAAAGAAAGATATGAATTAGCCTCCTAAAATAATTCATTTCATAATGACCCAAGACCCTTTCAAATTGATTCAGAAGTTCCCTATAACAAGTGTCTGAAATACATGATATTCAAAGTGTGATATTCAAATTGATTCAGAAGTGCCCTTTCAAAGTGCTTATGTAGTTCATATCATTTACTACAAGAATTCAAGATTTCTAAAAGCTTACCAACCATATTGGATATTTTGGGATAATGGGGAGACCAATAAGCAACAAAACATTGGGAAATATCTCTACACATCCTCTCATTGATAACCTACCTCGCTCATCAACATATATTTTTTTCTTCTAGTTGTGTTCCTGGGAGAGATCATAGGTATATTCTGTATGAAAGTTTGTTAAAAGTGGACACCAAGTGGTATTCTTTTCCTTTTCAGAGGTGATATGTCATGCTATAAGCACTTTTCTATGTATTTTCCTTTTCTAAACCATGAAATAGAAACTTATGCATTCTTTCTTTGGAAAAATAAAATCAATTAAAATTTGCATACCATTCACCCTATCAATTTCTTATCAATCCAAAAGTTGCAAAAAATTAGATACCATTCACCTTAAAATACCCCTTGGATTAGACGCACACGTTGCAAGGCCTATCAAACACATATATATCAATGTAGGAAAAAATAAGAAAGCAAAGTGCCATCACCCTTCCAATCTACCAGAAGCACATATCTCAATAAAGTTGCAAAAATTTTTAAAAACAAACTACCATCACATGTCCAAAATCCTTTACAGATAGTAATTAATGTTAATGTCTTTTAGTGAAAGTACTGAAAGGAAATGCCCAAAATATGATTGAGGACTCAATTGTCAATAATAACCAAGTTCAATTTAACTATTCTAGACCCCATGTGTATGGCCAAAATATAAATACTTCCAAAAAGACTTTGATGACACATTTGAGCTACATACTCTGATTTATATGTCCAGTTTAAAAAATAGGAAAGCCAATTACCACATAAACATTCAAAATAAAATGCACTTCATGTGTTAGACGTTGCTCTGGTATAAATCTATTGACTTGAGTGAGCAAAAACCATCCTGATTAAAGTTTGTGCCATTAGATCCTTGATATCCTTTCTAGCGAGTGAACCATTAATCTAAAAATTCAAGGAAAACGTTAACATTAGAGAGAAGAACCACATACTTATTTGCAAAACTTATTCATGAAAAATGATCAACCTCTTCTTGCTTTTCATGATTAAATGGACAAAATTTAGAGGAACCATAGTAGAAGGCATCCAACACAAGTGTTGAGGTAAGGGGTACCCTTATCTCCAAAGTGTATATATGTGTTGAGGTAAGGGGTACATATAGTTTTTTTCCCATAAGGAAAAATCGTAATTTCGTTAAAAAAGAGGAAATTACATTCTGTAGATGCTGGTGCATATGCAGTGCATAATCGTGTCATGTATAAATAGTATTGTTGCCTTTGATCCATGCAGGGGGCAACAATAATAAACAAAAAACTGTAAGCCATATGATAAATAGACTGTTACCATGTTCAGTGTCAATATATACATACAAAAAAGGCATGTGCCTGATCAAAAAATAACTAAAACAAGATCATGAATTAAACTTGTAGATCCATAAAAGGCCAATGATAATATTGGTAGAAAGCTTCCCCATGCTATTCTTTAATCAACCAGATGCTCGGCT
This sequence comes from Pinus taeda, assembly GCA_000404065.3. NCBI lineage: Eukaryota > Viridiplantae > Streptophyta > Pinopsida > Pinales > Pinaceae > Pinus > Pinus taeda. The sequence goes on along the minus strand of APFE030110564.1, from coordinate 131,551 downwards.
CCCCGAGCGCAGCCTCTTTGGATAGGCTGTCGGCAACTCCATTCTGCTCCCTGTAAATATGTAAGCAAGTAAATGTGTCAAAAGATGAGATCAATCTCAAAGTCTCTTCCAAGATGTGATTTAGTGCACATGTAGAACATCTAGATTTCTTGTTTAGCCACTGACAAATAATTTATGAGTCCCCAAATAATTGTAGATCTCTGTAGTTTTTCACTAAGGCAAAATGAATGAGATGTTTTGCGGCAAGGAGCTCAGCTGAATTGTTAGTGCATCTTCGGAAACTTATGAACATGCTATAAGAATGATGATGGGTTATATGAAGTATAGCCCCCCCTCCACAACCTTGCTCTTGTGCTGCACCGTCGAAGAAAGCCCAAGGTTTGTTGTAGTTTATTTGAATAGGAGCGGGAGTGCGAGGATTACAAGGGGGAGGATCATCTGGGATGAGGTAGAAATCAGCTTTGACTTTAGTCACCAGCACAACCTAGTTCGGTGTTGTATCATGAAAAATAATGCGGTTTCTAACAATCCAAATTTTCCAGCAAAAGAGAAGGGGAAGGTGCCAAAGCTTTTGAGATGAGGAAGTGTTATACCAGGATTGGCATGCTGCAAGAATAGAATTTCCAACCCAGTTTGCAGAAGGTGCAATGGGTTGGAGGATAAGCTTCCACAGGTTACAAATAGTCATACATTCCATTAAAAAGGTGAGAAGTGGATTCATTTTCCTGCTTGCAAAAGTTGCACCAATGGGGACCATAATGTGCTCGTTTGAGGAGGTTTTCACCAGTTGGGATTTTGTTCTGGAGGATGGTCCACATTAAGAGTCTTGTTCTGGGAGGAGCCTTAAGTTTCTAGAGATGTCTCCACCAATCAACAAGCAACAGAGGCTTCCTTGGTGCCGACTGTTAGGGCATAAATCTACCTCAGCCTAAAGGAAGGCAGGTTTACAGTAACATCAAACCACGCTTAACCTGGTAGCTAGCCCTACCAGGTCGGGAGAGGGCTCTCTCCTTGTCAATCTTAGCAAAATATGATCAATGAGGCTTGAGATGACTGACGTGAAGACTGGTTTTGGGCTAGGTGTGTTTTCATAAGAGTTTGACTGAATTTGATGATGTTTTGTTGGCTCAAATGTGAAAAGGCAGATTTGGGTACGGGGAATGAGGCTTAGTTTTACAGAGATCTCTATGGGGCGAGGTAGGCAAATGGCTTGGTACTTCAAATTGAGTGAAATGGAGAGATTTTAGACTGGTGAGGAGTTGAAGAGGGCATGAAAGTCTCAGGGATCCTCTTCAAACAGCTGAAAACATAAACAACTAAACAAAACCCTAGGTAGAGCACTGCAAATCAATGAATTCTACCTTTATCCTTGTTTGATTTAGTTAAGATGAAGTAAGGAGAGATGATGGCATACATAAAACACATGTAAACTTATAATTACAGAAGGAAACACAATACCAAATCAAGATTCCACAAGAATCCCATAAAGTGTTGCAAACCCTAGTCTATTCCTTTGCCAAATTGCTGAAATGAATATACAATGAAGCTCCAAGCTTTCCCAAAAGTCCAACCCTTGCTAATGACTAAAAAAATAGTAGATATAGCAATAAAAAACTCATCCTAGCCTTTAGGGGTTGAGCTCATAAGTTTAGGATCTGTTCCAACAAAGTCTAAACTGAGAACTAAAAAGTAGGCAGTGAAATAGCTTGCCTCTAAAAACTAGGGAACTGATTCATTCAGTTGCAAACCACCTTTTCATGGATGAATCTACCTCTATGAGTGAAAATTTAGCATAATTACATCAGCATCCATCAAGTCACATTAAATTACATCATGAGTTTAACTATTAGAAAGAGAAAAGTCAAACTATGAAAAAATTAGGCGAAAACGGAGTTTTTTGGCCAAAATGAGCAAATTTCATCCTATGCGCTGCGTTGATTTCCCTATGTGTAACACCTTTTTGCAGCTGATTTTGGAGACTTTCCCGTGGACTAAATTTTCTCCAAGTGGGCTTGTTGGAAAGGTATGCCTGTCTAATTTTCAGAACAAGTGGAATTTTTGAATTTTACCTCCATTTTACCATCCAAAAATAAGTTCTCCCAACACTGCTTCCTGTGTGTCCAAAAAGGGGCAGAAAGGTCATTTTTGAGGTGTTTTTGACCTTTTTGGAAGCTCAAAACCTGTCAAAATTTCTTGGCCATGTGAGGGAATTCATATTTTTTCATGAAAAATCCAAAAATGCTGAGTTTTCCTCAAAAGGAGGTCTCTAGCAAAAGCGCGTGCCAGGTGGCGTGGCGCATCAGGCAGAAAAACCTGTTTTTTAGGCCAAAAATTTCAAAATTGCAAAAAGTGTCCCAAATTTCTTGAAATTTGGGCTGAGTGTCCTTCATTAAGTTCTATGTTGGGCCAAGGAAGTCTGAGCCAAGATCTGAAGTCTATCTTGCTCTTTTCGCTTCCTCGATGCCTTCTTCAACTTGGCCTTCAAAATCTAGATTCTTGCTTTGCACACCTTGTTTCTCGCCAAGTAATGGTAGGCCATGTGCCTCAACATAGTTTTCTCTCTGTTGGACTTCTCTAGCATATTTTCCAAGTGGATATTTTCCCTCTCAAGCTAAGAATCATGATAAACATTGATTTCTTGTTCAAGTGGTGTCAGCTTGACTTTCCTCCTCTTGGCAGCTTGCTGGTTTTCTCGTACGTTTTGTAGCTCCATAATGGTTTGCTGATCCTCTAGCTATTTGTTCCTTTGCTCTAGATATTTAATTATCCACTTGGCTCTTTCTAAGTTGAGAGACAAATCATGAATGTCAGCTTGTTGCTCCTGAATGATCTCCTTAAGCTTTGAGCTTTGTGAGCCCAAATCGGTGTCATCATCCTGAATAAGAATGAAATTTGCCTCTTGTCCTCCTGAAGGCCCCTCATCATGTAATGGCCACTTGCCCTTATCCTGTACCTGCTCTACTGATGGAGAAAACGAGACCCCTTCCACCTCGGGTGGAGATAGTACTCGTTTTGCCATTGCAAACAACCTTCTAGTGCCCTTTTGGTAAGGTGACAAACACTGGCACACTAGTGGTTTGTGTCTCATGAATCTCCTGCTGATGTGAAGGCCCTCCTGTATCATGAAAAATTGCTGGGGGTACTTGAGGACCTGTAAAGACCTCATGTAAAATGAAATCCTCCCATGAGATGTTCTGTAAACCAAGTTGATGCAAGACCACAAGTTTGATTAGTGCAAAATGATATATGCTGTTATACTGTTGCTTTTTATTCCACTACTCACCGACATTTGGAATGCCGGTTGCTTGAGAAATAGTCTCGGGTGTCAAGGTAAATATCACACTTGCCAAATTGACTTGGCCATTATGAAGATGGAGCATAAACAATCTGGCCAACTCATGATGGTACTGGACTCTCTCTACCATCTCACAGAACCGATAATAGGATTGGTGTTGAAAGCATGTAACAGCAAGAGGACAGGCCAACAACTCAGCAAGTGAAGTAGGCTCCTCTCATATATGTTTACCACCCTTGTGAGGTCTCCTTAGCACATGAATTTCTCTAGAAGAATCACTGAGTGTCTCCTCATCTCGATCACAGGAAGGGTCTGACTCCATGTTTGCCAATGTTTGAGATTTCTTTGATGAGTATGAAGAGATTTATGGTGTCTTTAGGTTTTTGCTGCCAAGAACAAGAATGAATGAGGGACTGTGGAGGGAATGTGTATGAGGGGTTTTGGGAATATTGCTGTTAGGTTTTTAGGGAATAGAAGGGTTTAGGGAATAGTATTTAGGTTTTTGAGACAACAATTAAGGTTTGGGAATTTTTAACTAGGGTTTGGGATAATGGGATTTAGGGATTCAGGATTAGTAATTTAGGGATATGGGGTTTAGGAGTGGGTAGATGAGAATATAAAAAGAGGGAAAAAATGAATGAGGAAATGAAGGAGTGAGGGAGTGAGAAATGGCTAAGAGTGAAATTGGAAGCAAGAAATATAATTTGCAAACCCTATGCAATTGTTTTTGACAAAAAATGCAAGGAGGTAGGGTTTCACTTTTTTCCCATTAAATCACCATAAGCACCAAGAGAACTCACTTATTTGATCATGGAGTAATGTTTGACTTAGTTGAACAAGTGAGGATTGAGCAAATTTTGCAGTTTGGAGGAGACTGTGGGTGAAATTGGGCTTGTAACCCTGTGCACTGTGCCCTCTCAATGCGTCGTTCCTGTGTAAAATTAACACTGCAAAGTGCGGCCCAATGCACCGTGCTAGATGGATGTGCCTCGCCCACGATCCAATGTGCTGCGCCACTGAAATATGCCCAAATTGCTGCAGTTTTTGCTCTTTGGCTTCAACACGACCTTCTCTTGTTCACTCTTTCTCCTTTGGATGCAAATGAACTCTTTAAACATGAAAAATGGTTTATATACATAGGATTTTAATTTTTCACTTATAAAAACCCACTTTGTAATGTTTTCCTTTGACTTGCTTTTAAAACTCTGTTTTTGGGCACTTTGCTTTATTTTTGCCTTTGATGAACTAAATGCTTTGACTTTTTGTTTGCCTTGCAAGTGATGGAGTTGGTGAAGCTTGGCAAGGTGACCAGGGTTGCCTTTGAAGTTATTTCATATGAAAAAAATGATATTACATCAAATTTGTACATGAAAACATAAAAAACTATGTTTTTCCTCAAAACAGGGTTTTGAGGAAAAATCAATCACTGAGCATGTGATTATGGAAATTATTGTTACTGAAACTTTATTTGACCTCCTCATGCACCTTCTGACTGTTATTGGGCATTTTTAAGACCTTATTGACGAAACCCTAGACCTAATGAGACCTAAAACCCTAAAAATGACTTTTGCAGATTTAGAGACAAAAAATGACTGCAGATGATCTATACATGTGCAAATAGGCCAACAGATGAGAAGCATGAGGGAAATTGACAAAGAATCACTACCATCAGATGATCCATGACCTAATGGAATGCAACTAATCAGATGAGACACCTAAAATGCATGCAAAAAGAGAATTTTGATCACTGATGGAGGGATGAAGATACCGACACTAACTTTGGCTCCAATGGGGATGGTAGCTCCTGGGAGGTGCCAAGAACAACAAATATTTGGGAGAGCAGACAAGTGCCTTCATCCATTGGGTAATGGAGTCAATAACTTCAAAACACCCAAAAACCAATTACTATGAAACTTTGACTCAAGACTCATAGTTGAACTGACTTAATTCAAAACTGAAACAAGACTGTCAAAAGCTAAAACTGGACACTCAGCTGAGACTATCTTTAAACTGACTGAAACAAAAAATAACTCAAGACTGACTTAACTGAAACAAGTACTTACAAAGCTTTAAAATGGCAGTAGACCATCAATATTTGAGGGCTTCAAATCATGATGACAACTACCAGCCTACTGATGAAATATATACAATCATGTGTAGTGAGCCTTCCAATGTAACCAATCCAGCAGATGGCTACATACTGAAATTCTGCTCTCACTTTCCCCGAGCAAGTAGAATGATGTACATGTAGGCAACTCACAATAATAACTGAAACCAAGGCTTATGCTAATGAACCAGGTAACATTCATCTTCTCTAGTGCTTGCAAAAGAATGTCGAAAGGATCTTGAAAGTCCTGAAGCACTAGCTTGGCTTGAGATCCAACAACAAAAATACAAATACTCCCTTCATTCTGATATGAAAGAAAAAGTGGTTGCCGAGTGATGGGAAGGCATAGAGAGGTATTAGCTTGTGTTATTTGAGTGTCAACTGAAAATTCCTCGAGCATGAGAAATTATGGCATATTGTCTTTCTCAGGCTCATATTTCTCAATTTCATGGTCTAGGTCATTCTTAAACAGAAAACAATCTTCAAGATCATCAAACATGACAACCTTATCATCTTCATGAAAGAAAATATTATCTATTCATTGATCTATAAAACTAATTTCAAGACTGTTGCCATTTTCAAAAGAAGAAGAAGTTTCACCAACACTTTCTTGACCATGTGCACACTACAGACCTGCATTAGCTTGGGCTATAATTTGACCTTTCAGAAGTAGATCTATCTCATCTTCAGACAAAGGAGAGCGTACTTTCTATTTTGTTTTATTCAAGTGATTATTGTCTTCATGAAATAACATTTCAAAACATGAAAAACCAGAATGACAGTCCTTAATTCCCCGATCTTATGAAATTTGAAAACATCATTGATCATCTTCATATGACATGGCAATCAAATTATCATTTACCACTGAATTATAGAAAGAAGATTTTTCACTTACTTGAACAAAGATCTCATTTTTTTTTCTTCATAAAATAACTGGATTACCTCCTCATGAAGGCTTTGTTCTAATGAAATGAGAACACTTGGGTCAATAACTCTATCTTCTTCATTCTAGATTATCTCAACAACAGAGCTCTCCTTCATGGGATTCAGAACAAGGTACTCTTGATCATCACGATTTGAATTTAGATATGAAATAACCGACTTGACTTTATCACATTCTGAAATTGAAACTTGACTTTCCTGCATACTGTCTTCATCTATGGACAAATCTGAAATAAAACTCTCTCCTTCATCATTTTCCACGGTAGTAAGATCTTGATCCAGCTGCAAATATTCCTACGCATCTTGATAAATATCCTCTTTATGCTACTGAAATGGATTTTCATGCAGGGCTTCCATGATCTCATCATCCATGAAGTTATCATATTCGTAAATTCTCTCAAGGTTTTCAATAAAACTATAAGCATGTTTGCAACAATTCTGAACTAAATTTAATGATGGATAAGATTCTTTATACATTTCAAAGAACATGGCATGAAAATCATTTAAACAGTAAATACAAGCAGGCGACAAAATTTCATACCAAGATCGGGCTTCACCTTCCAGAGTGGCCATGAATATCTTCATCAAGAAATCTTCAGGAAAATCAACCTTCAAATTGCGAATATGCATGTGAAATCTAACCAAATGTAAAGCAGCATCATTCCTATATTCATCTTTAAACATAGGCAAATTCCTTTGCCAATTTACCTTTGGAATTTTATTTGGAAAACCTGTAATGTGATCTCGGCTCATGGGAGCATATCTTCGATCCAACGAAACCATTTTGATAACAATGAATTCACCAAGAGATTCTTCAGGCTACTAGTTCTTGAAGAGTAGAGTCGCCATAAAAAGTCTGAACCTTGGGATTTTCGACATTGGAGTCACCAGGTGAATGATTTCAACGTTCTGATGTCTGATTGTTGTCCACCATCAACAATCAGATCTGAACTTGATTACATTTTACTGAGGAAACCAAATGTTTAGTTCATAAACTAAATTGGAGATTAAGTGAAGCAACATCCATCTACTATGCACTTGCAGAGCAAGAGAAGTTCGAAGGCTACCTGGCTAACTTCAGGCTCTGTTTGTAGTTTATAAAGAAAACAACAAACATATCGTCTCACCAATATGGTCACCACTATGTTAGGGCATAAATCTACCTCAGGCTGAAGGAAGGCAAGTCTAGGGTAACATCAAACCACGCTTAACCTGGTAGCTAGCCCTACTAGGTTGGGAGAGGGCTCTCTCCTTGTCAATCTTAGTAAACTATGATCAATGAGGCTTGAGATGACTGATGTGAAGACTGATTTTAGGCTAGGTATGTGTTCAGAAGAGTTTGATTGAATTTGATGATGTTTTGTTGGCTCAAATGTGAAAAGGCAGATTTGGGTCCGGGGAATGAGGCTCAGTTTTACAGAGATCTCTATGGGGCGAGGTAGGAAAATGGCTTGGTAATTCAAATTGAGTGAGATGGAGAGCTTTTAGACTGGTGAGGAGTTGAAGAGGGCATGAAAGTCTCAGGGATCCTCTTCAAACAGCTGAAAACATAAACAACTAAACAAAACCCTAGGTAGAGCACTGCAAATCAATGAATTCTACCTTTATCCTTGTTTGATTTAGTTAAGATAAAGTAAGGTGAGATGATGGCATACATAAAACACATGTAAAATTACAATTGCAGAAGGAAACAAAATACCAAATCAAGATGCCACAAGAATCTCATAAAGTGCTGCAAACACTGGTCTATTCCTTTGCCAAACTGCGGAAATGAATATACAATGAAGCTCCAAGCTTTCCCAAAAGTCCAACCCTTGCTAATGATTGAAAAAATAGTAGATATAGCAATAAAAAACTCATCCTAGCCTTTAGGGGTCGAGCTCATAAGTTTAGGAGCTGTTCCAACAAAGTCTAAACTGAGAACTAAAAAGTAGGCAGTGAAATAGCTTGCCTCTAAAAACTAGGGAACTGATTCATTCAGTTGCAAACTACCTTTTCATGTATGAATCTACCTCTATGAGTGAAAATTTAGCATAATTACATCAAAATCCATAAATTCACATTAAATTACATCATGAGTTTAATTATTAGAAAGAGAAAAGTCAAACTATGAAAAAACTAGGCAAAAAACAGAGTTTTTTGGTGAAAATGAGCAAATTTCATCCTATGCGTTGTGTTGGTTTCCCTATGCGTAGTGCCTTTTTGCAGTTGATTTTGGAGGCCTTCCCATGCACCAAATTTTCTCCAAGTGGGCTTGTTGGAAATTTCTGCCTGTCTACATTCCAGAACAAGTAGAATTTTTGAATTTGGCCTCCATTTTCCCATCCAAAACTGAGTTCTCCCAACACTGCTTCTTGTGTGTCCAAAAAGGGGCAGAAAGGTCATTTTTGAGGTGTTTTTGACCTTTTTGGAAGCTCGAAACCTGTCAAAATTTCTCGGCCATGTGAGGGCATTCATATTTTTTCATGAAAAATCTAAAAATGCTAAGTTTTCCTCAAAAGGAGGTCTCTAGCAAAAGCGAGCACCAGGTGGCGCGGCGCATTAGGCAGAAAAACCTGTTTTTTAGGCCAAAAATTTCAAAATTGCAAAACGTGTCCCAAATTTCTTGAAATTTGGGCTGAGTGTCCTTGATTAAGTGTTGTGTTTGGCGAAGGAAGCCTCAGCCAAGATCTAAATTTTATCTTGCTCTTTTCGCTTCCTCGATGCCTTCTTCAACTTGGCCTTCAAAATCCGGATTCTTGCTTTGCACACCTTGTTTCTCGCCAAGTAATGGTAGGCCATGTGCCTCAACATAGTTTTTTCACTGTTGGCCTTCTCTAAAATCTTTTCCAAGTGGATATTTTCCCTCTCAAGCCAATATTCATGATCAGCATTGATTTCTTGTTCAAGTGGTGTCAGCTTGACTTTCCTCCTCTTGGAAACTTGCCGGTTTTCTCGTATGTTTTGTAGCTCCAAAATGGTTTGTTGATCCTCTAGCTATTTGTTTCGTTGCTATAGATATTTAATTATCCGCTTGGCTCTTTCTAAGTTGAGAGACAAATCATGAATGTCATCTTGTTGCTCATGAATGATCTCCTTAAGCTTTGAGCTTTGTGAGCTCAAATCGGTGTCATCATGCTGAATAAGAATGGAATCTACCTCTTGTCCTCCTGAAGGCCCCTCATCATGTAATGGACACTTGCCCTTGTCCTGTACTTATTCTGCTGATGGAGAAAACGAGACCCCTTCCACCTCGAGTGGAGATAGTACTTGTTTTGCCACTGCAAACAACCTTCTAGTGCCCTTTTGGTAGGTGACAAACACTGGCACACTAGTAGTTTGTGTCTCATGAATCTCCCGTTGATGTGAAGGCCCTCCTGTCTGATGAAAAACTGATGGGGGTACTTGAGGACCTGTAAAGACCTCATGTGAAATGAAATCCTCCCATGAGATGTTCTGTAAACCAAGTTGATGGAAGACCACAAGTTTGATTAGTTCAAAATGATATATGTTGTTATACTGTTGCTTTTTATTCCACTGCTCACCGAAATTTGGAATGCCAGTTGATTGAGAAATAGTCTCAGGTGTCAAGGTAAATATCACACTTGCCAAAGTGAATTGGCCATTATGAAGATGGAGCATAAACAATCTGGCCAACTCATGATGGTACTGGACTCTCTCTACCATCTCACAAAAATGATAACAGGATTGGTGTTGAAAGCATGTGACAACAAGAGGACATGCCAGCAACTCAAAAAGTGAAGTAGGCTCCTCTCGTATATGTTTACCTCAATCATCTTAATCATCGGAAGGGTCTAACTCCATGTTTTCCAATGTTTGAGTTTTCTTTGATGAGTATGAAGAGATTTATGGTGTCTTTAGGTTTTTGCTGCCAAGGATAAGAATGTATGAGGGACTGTGGAGGGAATGTGTATGAGAGGTTTTGGGAATATTGCTGTCAGGTTTTTAGGGAATAGAAGGGTTCAGGGAATAGTATTAGGATTTTGAGACAACAATTAAGGTTTGGGAATTTTTAACTAGGGTTTGGGATAATGGGATTTAGGGATTCAGGATTAGTAATTTAGGGATATGGGGTTTAGGGAGTGGGTAGATGAGAATATAAAGAGAGGGAAAAAATGAATGAGGAAATGAAGGAGTGATGGAGTGAGAAATGGCTAGGAGTGAAATTGGCAGCAAGAAATACAATTTGCAAACCCTATGCAATTGTTTTTGACAAAAAATGCAAGGAGGTAGGGTTTCACTTTTTTCCCATTAAATCACCATAAGCACCAAGAGAACTCACTTATTTGATCATGGAGGAATGTTTGACTTACTTGAACAAGTGAGGATTGAGCAAATTTTGCAGTTTGGAGGAGACTGTGGGTGAAATTGGGCTTGTAACCCTATGCACTGCGCCACAAACCTAGTGTGTCGCACCTTCTCAATGCATCGCGCCTGTGTAAAATTAACACTGCAAAGTGCGGCCCAATGTGCCGCGCCAGATGGATGCGCCGCACCCACGATCCAATGCGCCGCACCACTGAAATATGCCCAAATTGCTGCGGTTTTTGCTCTTTGGCTTCAACACGACCTTTCTCTTGTTCACTCTTTCTCCTTTGGATGCAAATGAACTCTTTAAACATGACAAATGCTTTATATACATCAGATTTTAATTTTAACTTATAAAAACCCACTTTGTAATGTTTGCCTTTGACTTGCTTTTAAAACTCTGTTTTTGGGCACTTTGCTTTGTTTTTGCCTTTGATGAACTGAATGCTTTGACTTTTTTTTTGCCTTGCAGGTGATGGAGTTGGTGAAGCTTGCCAAGGTGACTAGGGTTGCCTCTGAAGTTATTACATATGGAAAAAATGAAATTATATCAAATTTGTACATGAAAACATAAAAAACTATGTTTTTCCTCAAAACAGGGTTTTGAGGAAAAATCAATCACTGAGCATGTGATTATGGAAATTATTGTTACTGAAACTTTATTTGACCTCCTCATGCACCTGTTCATCGTTATTGAGCATTTTGAAGACTTTATTGACGAAACCATAGACCTAATGAGACCTAAAACCCTAAAAATGACTTTTGCAGATTTAAAGACAAAAAATGACTGCAGATGATTTGTACATTTGCAAATAGGCCAGTAGGTGAAAAGCATGAGGGAAATTGACAAAGAACCACTACCATCAGATGATCCATGACCTAATGGAATGCAGCTGATCGGATGAGATACCTAAAATGCACGCAAAAAGAAAATTTTGATCACTGATGGAGGGATGAAGATACCGACACTAACACCGACAATGTCAGATATCCTTATTTTGGCAAGTACCTTCCATTTTTTTAGAGAACCCATATAATCTCATCATCGCCTTCAAGGATACGGATGTGGTTATCTGTGAGGGCTTGAGTGTATTCCTCCCAGTGCTAAGTCCAAATAGGAGGAACGTTTAAATAATGTGCAGATTTCTAGGCTTGTTGAAGGAAGGAGGTATTCTCCGAGTCTGCAATTTGTGCAATATAAGAGATGTTATGTTGTTGAAGATACTGTGTGAGATCCATAGGTAGGCGGTGCATGTCCCCATATCCCACCCACGGATCGAGGCCAATACGAATAGTGCACCCAGATCAAATTCTCCAAGTGAGGCCCTCTCTGATAGGGTTCAAATCCTTTAGTACCGCCTTCTAGATAATAGAGATGCCTGAGGTACTTAGGTGTGTTCTACTAATCCAGTCCATGATGTGCATCGGAGCAATATATTTAGCATATGTAACCCTTGTCCAAAGGCTATTTGCTGATACTAATTTCCAACCGAGTTTTGCAGCAAGTGCCAGTGAGAAATCTTCTAAATTTTTTAGACCCCAACCCCCCATTTTTTTGGTAGGTTCAGAGCCTCCCACCTGACCCAAGAAAAAATCCTGCCTTGTTTGTTCCCTTGCCAAAGAAATCTGCATCAGAGGGATTGTATTCTAGTGAGAATGCCTCTGGGAATCCAAGCCAGGGACATCCAATACACAGGAGTGGCCTCCAAGACACTTTTGATTAGAGTTAGCCGTCCTGCCCACGAGACGATATTTGAGGTACCAGGTGTTAAGTCTTTTCTCCATCTTAGAGATGAGCCAAGTCCAGTTAGCAATTTTGTATCGAAGTGGCTTCAACTTGTAACCCCGATATTTTAAACCATCAGCTAATTGCAGCTGAGTGAAATGGAAACGCTGTAGAGAAAAATAGATCTCGTGCGAAGTACATTCAGCTACTGTTAATGTGGACTTGCTGTCATTTATGATCATACCTATTGCCTCTTGGAAAAGGGAGAAATTTGCTTTGATGATACTAGTGTCCCCAATACTGCCATTGATGAAAACGAGGATATCATCTACAAAGAGAAGATGAGTCAGGATGCAACCTTCTATTATTTTAATACCCTTTAATTTTCCCCTTTGGTGCTCTTGTTTGATGAGATTACTGAGACCTTCCATAACAAGAAAGAAGAGTAAAGGCGAGAGGGGACATCCCTGTCTCAACCCCCTTTCAGAGGTAAAGAAGGGAGAGGCACTTCCATTCACCAGAACACTGAAAGGGATATTAGTAATGCAATTCATGATCCATTTGATGAATAAGTAAGGAAAACCTAAATGGGTTAACAACATTCTAATATAAAGCCAATTTACCTCGTCGAAAGCTTTTGATAAATCAACCTTCATAATCATACCTTTGCCACGTTTTGAGTGTAGAGTATGAATTACTTCTTGAGCGGTACCTACATCTTCATGGATCTGTCTGTCTTGTAGGAAAGCGAATTGCTCCGGAGAGATATGATTAGAAAGAATAGGTTTCATCCTGTTTGCAATGATCTTATATATACAGTTGCAAAGAGATATGGGACGAAAGTCCTCAAATGAGTCTGGGTTGTCTTTCTTCAGTATGAGTGCAATGAAAGTAAAGGTGATTGAGGTTTCAAGAAATCCTCTGATTCTCGAGTCCTCAACAATTTTGAGTAGGTCTTCCCCAATGATGTCGAAGAAAGCCAAGTAGAATTCAATCAACCAGCCATCGGGACCTGGACTTTTATCCTTTTTGAACCACTTTAAGGTGTATTCCAATTCCTCCAGAGAGGCTGCCTTTATTAATTCATCTCCTTCCTTCGGATCCACAAATTTGGGGAAGAGTTGTGCAACCCTGATAATTTCAGCCAAGTTGATATCCCTGGGGCCACGGTATGTGCTTTTGAAGTGAGAGGAGGCAAGTTCAGCAAGTTGCGGGAATGTATTAACAATCTGCCCCCTGCTCATTCTGTCGCTGCCAAATGGTGTTGATCGCCTTTCTTCCATTGGCAAATTTGTGATAGAATTTTGTGTTTTCGTCCCCTTCAAGCATACAGATGGATCTGCTTCTTAGGTGCTAGGTTTCTTCCTTATCCTTGAGTATTTTTTCCCTCTCAGCGTAATGAGAAACCATCCTTTCCTTATGATTGTCTGAGGTGTATATTCCTCCAAGATCATTTTCAAAATCAGAAATTTCAGATTCAATCCTACAAAGAGTTTTTTCCTCCTGTATTCTTTTGTTAGTTGCTCAAAGTTTAGACATCCTATTAAGGATTTTAAGATTTTGTATAAATCTTCTAGTATTGTCTTCTATCCTCCCAGGGGGGTTTGCTTTCCAGAAATCAGCGACCATTCTTTTGTAGGAGTCATCCTTGAGCCAGACAGAACATAACTTAAAGGGTCCTTTAGGTTTTGCTTGCCATCCTTCAATATCCAGGTAAATGGGTAGGTGACCAGAGATCCCACCTTTACCTACCCAGTGTCTGATATGTAAACCCAAGTCCATAACCTTTTCTTTGACAAGGAAGCAGTCAAGTCTATGGGCTAGACTGTCTTCCTCAGTCCTGTTATTCCTCCAAGTCGCTTGGGGCTTTGCAGAGGCGATGTCAATTAGTTAGTGAGCGTCCAATTTAGATAAAAAGTAATCCAAAAGGGAGTCTCATTGTGCCCTATTTCCCCAGGATTCAGAATGTCCGATGGAAAAATTAAGATCCCCACCCAGGATCAGGTGGTCTGCATGGCCCATAGACATTATATATCTGAAAATTCATCCCCAGGTCAGCAGATCTGATATCTGCTCCAATATGGCCCAGACCACCCTAGCAATTGAGCATCTTTATGGTATGGGATTTATAGCCCAAAGCTAATCCTCTCGACCTCCCATGAGCATCAAGTCCAATAAAAATCCAACTAGGAAGCATGTTTGGAGGGACTATGATGTGTAATACAAGTCCCAGGGTTTCTTGTAGAAAAATAATATCAAGCAGAAAAATTTTTAACAGACGATGAAGAGTTAGTTTTTTAGTTTGCTTAGCCAGCCCTCTACAATTGTAAGAGAAGATCTTCATTGAGGGGGGGCAGGTTGGGATTCTCTGGCTCTAAGCATCCTTGGGATGGTAGATTGAACCCCCAAATCAATCTCATCTTTAGTAGTTCCTTGGGCTTTAGAAAGATTGGAAGATCGACCCTTGTGGAGTTTAGGGAGAGGGGGAGAGTGGAGTATATCGAGCCCAACATGATCCTGGGCTTGTCTCTTTGTTTTAGAGTGAGTCAAGTATCTCCCAGGTGGGGGGACCTAGAGGGAAGGAGTAGTGGTCAGGAGGTGAGAGGGAGAAGTCGAGGAAGATGCAGGTGAGAAAATGGGGTTGGATGAAATCAGGCAGGTGAGTGGTGTAATGAAAGGGGGGATCAGAATCCAAATCCAGACCCCAATGTTCAGACGATGGGTTCAAGACATGTAGATCAGAAAAAGAGCTAGATAAAATGCAATCAATATGAGATGAGTAGCAAGAGGATACATGGATGGAAGGAGGAATCATACCTGATGAGGGCATGCCCTCGGATGGCGACTGAGGTCGAGAAGGTGGAGGCGGATGAGAATGGTTGGGAGGCCGCCCTTGCTTCTTCCCTGTGGGGGAGCCGCTATCTCTTCTACTGAGTTCTTTTGCTGGTCGGTCAGGATCTCAGAAGTAGTCGAGTTTTGTGGAGCCATAGGAGCCTATCTCCTAGGCTGAGTGTCCTGATGTGAATGCAGGTGGGAGACATGTTCCGGTGTCGAGGCCTAATTTTTCTTTTTGTCCAGTAGGGGGCAGTCTTTATAGAGATGCCCTACCTTATGGCACCTTCGTCATCGAAATGGGACGCCCTCATAGTCTAGTAGTTGTCTTCTAGTGTTGTTACTCCAATGGATGTCTATGTACTCGAGCAAGCCCTCTGAGAGGTCCAGATGAACCAATATCCTGGCATAGGCCAATTTCCATGAAGTCTGGTAAGAATCATCAGATGTGAGGTAAACACTGAGGGCATTCCCAATGTGCTTGAAGACATCTGCCATCCAAAAATGCAAGGGTAGTTCGAGCAGACGAACCCATATAAGGCCTGCATCGACCCTCTCCCACTCCGAGTCAAAAAGGGGAGTCCATCTTCTGAGAAGTACGGGAGCTAGGTCTAGGTGCCAGACTGTGGAGAGCACCCAGTTGGTGTGCTCCAAACAGCTGAAATGCAAAGCAAACCATCCTTTGACTAGGGTTTGTACCTTCGGGATATCCTTCAGGTTTTCGCCCCAGACCTCCAAGACCCATTACTGTAATTTTTCCACACTATAGTGTCTGTCGCGAACCCGACTGACTAACACCTTCTCTGCTATGTCCATGGCATCCAATAATTTGATGTCCTCTGCAAAATTGAGGGGCGCCACACAGGCCTGAAGCTTTAGACCCCTTTTATTTCTTGAAAGCCCAGAACCCCCTGCAACCAACGCTTCCTGAGTCGAGGAGGGTTGAGAAGGTCCTGGCGAAGGAGAAACCCTAGGGTTTTCTATCACTGCCTGTGGAATAGAAGCAAAAATGCCTGAAATTTGTACGATGCCTATATAATTCCCCCTAGAGGGAGCCGAAGAGAACAACAGAGCAGATGGAACTGGACTAAGGACCGCAGAACCCTGGGGAATTTCTGAGGGAATAGGGCTAGTCACCGCTGGAGGTGGGTTATGGGTAGAAACGCCTCCGAGAGTAGGACAGTTAGGTTCAAGTAGAGGGTCGATAAGGGCCAGAGAGTGTGGCAAGAGGGGTTGAGAGGTGAACTCAGGGGGAGAGGGTGCGTCTTCAGGGAGAGAAACCGGTGGAATGTGAGGGTGAGAAAACGGTGGGAGAGCTTCTATCTCGTCGGTAAGGTCCGACATGAAAGGGAAAAATCCGGTAGCGGTGGTCCTGGTGGGAGTCCATATGGGCACATCCTTCGAAGGATCTAGAAAGTCACCCAGCTCATCCATAATTGTCGAGAATTATTTATGACAGTTGCCAGAAGAGGACAGAAGCACAACAGAAAACTGTGAAGGTTAGTAAACGGGAAGGGATGAAACCCTGAGATAGGGGTACATATAGTTATATAGGTATGTAATTCCTTTTTTTTTATGTAGGAAATACCAAATTAATGTTTGAATGAAACACAACTACAAAAATATGAATAGCAAGTGAAAGAAACTTACACCAAAAAGCAGGTAGCAAAAAAAGGTTGAGTTATCCAAAACATTTACCATTTGAACTATTCACTATACCTAAAACCAAAATTTACAAAATTAACATCAAATTCATACAAACAAATAAACAAAAATACAACCAATAATTATTTGTAAATGATCCAATATATGGAAATACATAAGGAAAGAGAAAGTATAATGTTTTGAAAATCTACCTTGTTCAATTTTTTCACAAAATCTAACAAAACTTTGTAATCACTTTCTTCTAATTTGTATGTTTCATTCCCTAGCATTGTATGATAAGTTTGCTATTGCTATAACAGATTCAATTTGTACAAAACCACAATCTATTAAATCATACTTATACATGTGATGCCCCTTTATTCAACTATACCAACATAATTGAAGCTTGATACCTTCTAATCTATCAAAAAGGTCAATGTCATTATGGTAATCAAACACCCTATTACCGTCCTTCTTCTTTATTATTTGAACCCTTCCAATGTATCACGTTCCACAAGAAACACCTTTTTTTGTACTTTTAGGAACACCTTTTCTTGCAGTACATTCAGTGGGGGAAATTGAGTTGCTTTCAAACAACACCCCATAATCTGATCCAATTCTAAAAACAATTGAAACACCCTTTTGTGGAGCCTTCCCATATTGCCTAAAGTAGACCCCATTTCTCACTTTCATCAACCTATCTTTGGATAATGTTGGATTTCCATTCAACTGACTAACCAAACATGCTTTAAACATATCCTTACCATCAAGATCCACCACTGGCTTTATCATTTTAATTACATTTTCATCAATGGAATCTAAAATTTCGTCCAACTCATGTCTCCACTCACTTTCCATTATTTGCAATTCACTTTCATTGTGTACCAATGATGATGACGATTGGAATATAGAGTTGGAACAACTCGGTGGAGAATCATCAACTACTTCATCCACAATTTGGAATGTCTGATATGAAAATCACTTGTGTGTGATCTCAGTTAATTAATTAATGAATGAAGGTACTACAGACTCATGTGTTGGTGTCTGTCTATGTTATCTTAGGCAACAGATCGATAAGATTGAAAAATACACAGACACTGAAAAATAGTAAGAGAAACACAGTAAGCAAAACAAAAACACAACAAAATTTAATAAGGAGTTCACCCAATCCTCCTGGGCTACGTCTCCGGTCCATCTTTCAGTGGTGGCCTTTTTTTATTGTGTCTTTAAGTAGATTTTTTACAATGATGAGCTCAATTTGAGTCTCCTGAAATAGATGATGCTTAGTAGGGTGGCCCTTGGATTCCCCAAGCCACTAGAGTGCACAGAATCTTCCTTACCAAGTCTCGACCTCAACTGGTCTTAATGGGACGAGTCCAATTTGGTACTCAGTTCCCGACAGATATCCTCACAGGGATTGCTTGAACCTCTCAAGCCTTATGTCTGTTCGATGCTACCTTAGCTTTGCAGGTCAGCTCGCTTCTCTGTTCTCTGCTTCTTGCTTCACTCTGTTCTCTTCTTTCGTTCTTCTTCGCCCTGTGTTCTGCTCTTTGTTTGTTCGTGGCTTAAAGCCAACCTGTCTCATGACTATTCACTTCCTCTTTCGTCTCTTTGGATTGCCTGCTGCTGTCCACTTGGAATTCCCTGCCTTTGCATCATCGCCACTGCGTAACGTTTCACAAGGAGGTGGCCTCTTGTCCCTTCATGAACTGCGCCAACTCTTCCTCAAACGGTTTGTTATTTCGGTTATGCCACGAAATGATTCATCTGCCAGCTCAACGGTCAAATCGGACTTCAACCTTTATATGCTTCAGCTTATTTCTCTTGTCGAATATGGTTTCCCATCGAGTGAAATCTCCGCCGTTAGATCTGGGGCCTCTAGATCCTATGGTTATCGCTCTTATTGTGCGGTTGACTTGCCCAAACGTTAGCCCACGATGAGAGCGGTTTTCTCTCTCATCTGCTAGACACGCGTCAATCAACGTATGGAATCGTTGGGTCCTCTAACAAACCCGCTTACCACTCGAAACACCTTTGATATTCTTCCGGTTGTGGAGCGTGGGACCCACCTTTCAGTTTAGCACTTTTCCATGGTTTCTTGGTTCTCCCTTGTGATCGTGCGCTCGGGGCTATTCCATTTCGAGGGGTTTTTCCTAGCGAAAGCGCGAATCGTGCATAAGAAACAACCTCTGTTTTCCGATCTGAGCTTCCTATTTGCTAATTTGCGCCACTACGTAGTCTCCACGGGCCTCGGTCAGCGTGCTTTGACTGAGGTCCTCGTCGTTCCTTGCTGGCTACAAACTACCATTATACAAAGGTTATTTCTGATAGCTCATTGTTCACAAGTTTTTGAAGTCTGTCCCGATTTGATACAGTCATAGAACTCTGAGAATTTTCATGGATCCAATTTGGATCATTGCCTTCCCAGTGAAGAAGCTTTTGGACCACCAAAAATTGAATTTCAAGCATCGACTAAGTGAGGGTACAATTGTCTCACTTGTCCAATCTCTATCCATTTTGCATTGCTCGGCTTTGAACCCTTGAGCCCAGCTCTATGGTACTCAACATCTCCCCTGCGTGTCGTTCTCACTTTCCTGTCCAAAACTGTGTCTTCTTGCAATTCATTAAGATATTCAGGTAGCAGGTCATCAATAGAAGGCAATTGACTCTACTCTTCAGGATCCTCAATTAGTGAAGGTTCAAACAATCTCAAGCAATCTGCATTCACGACTAAGTAGATGTGCATGTAAGCTGGTAGATCAAGGTGAAAAGCATTCTCACCAATTTTCTCAAGTATCTTGAAAGGTCCATACTTGATAGGCTTTAGCTTTTTACCTTCACCTTGCATCCTGTCCTTGCTGATATACAGCCAAACTTGGTCACCAACCTAGAAACTATGCTCCATCCGATGCTTGTCATGCCTTGCCTTGTATTTGGCTTGGCTCTTTTCCAGCTGTTCCTGTACTGTCTGGTGAATCTCTTGGATTTGTTCAATGAACCTAGTTGCCCTGTCCACATTGCTATGTCCCTCAACTATTGTGTCTTTACTAAAGACAAAATCCAAAGGAGACCTTGGCGTAAAACAAAAACATATCTCAAAAGGAGATCTCTGTGTAGAAGAATGTTTTTCTCGGTTGTAAGCATGCCACACATAACACAAATGTTCATCCCAAAGCTTAGGATATTTGTTGCAATATCCCCTGAGTAATTGGATCACTTTCCTGTTGACTACTTCTGTCTGGCCATCGGTTTTTGGATGGAAAGTTGTTCTTTTCTTCAGTATGGTGTCCATCAGTTCCCATAGACTTGACCAAAACTTCCCCACAAATTGGGTGTCTCGATCAGATACAATGGAAGTGGGTAATCCAAAATGAACCCATAAATGTTGAAAGAACAGTTTTGCAGTTTGTTTAGCTGTAATCTGTTTATTACAAGGCATCAAAATACACATTTTGCTGAACCTATCCACAACAACATACATATTATCATGACCTTTCCTAGATTTAGGCAGTCCTCCAACAAAATCCATGGAAACACTTTCCCAAGGATGAGAAGGAACTGGTAATGGAGTGTACAAGCCTAGTTTTCTATTGCTAGGCTTGCTTTTAGCACACATAGGTACCCCTCTTACATATCTAGAAACTGTCTCATTCATTTTTGGCCAATAACAAAAATCTTTGCAGTTGTGCAACTGTTTTAACTTACCGCAAAGTGACCTGATATTAGAGAAGTGTGTGCTTCTCGAATTATTCTTTACATCTTTGAGTTTGTGAATGCATAACTTCCCACAATGATATAAGAGTTGGTCCTTTACATGATAATCCAATTCTTCTACTCATTTTCCTTGACTTAAAGTTGCATTATACATCTTTTAAAGTCTATATCTTGAGCATATTGTTCAATGTAGCCTCTCATGTAACACCAAAATTATGCTTAAGTATAGTAGATGCATTTATGATGGGTCTAGATAACATATTTGCAACTTTAGTTATGTATGCCCTTTTTATATCTGATGACCAAATGAAACTGTTGTAGAAAACCCATCCATCTATAGTGCCTTGATTGCTGCAATTTAGTTTGGGAGTGTAGATATTGAAGTGGTTGATGATCAGTATGTATAATGTTTCTTTTCCCATTAAGTAATGTTTCCACTTTTTCACACTCTGTACTAGTGCATAAAATTCTTTGTCATATGTGGGATAGTTAACTACTGCAGAATTAAATGTCTCATAATGATAACATATAGGTTTACCGTGTTGTGTCAACACTTCTCCCATGGCATAGTCACTGGCATCCGTTTGGATCTCAAATGGTCTTTGAAGATCAGGTAGTGCTAGTCCTGGTGCTGTACTAATCTTTTCTTTCAAGGTGTCGAAGGCTTTCTGCTATTTGCCTCCACACTGAAACACCTTGTTCAATCCTGTTAAAGAATGTAAGGGAGCTGCAGTTAAGGAAAAGTTAGAAATGAACTTTCTCCAATATTGTGCTGCTCCTAAGTATTATCGGGAAAACAAGTGTCCATTCAGAGCTGCTAGTTCCACTAAGACGGGTAGCTATCTTAGAAACAAACAATTTAAAGTCACTTGTGTTTTCCTTTATGAGAGATAGATGAGAGAGAAGCAGAGAGTACCAACCTCAGTCTTTCGCTTGTCTCCTTGATTGTTTCCTCTCTCCCTTGATAGAGCTTTCACCACTCCTTTCTCACTTGTCCCGCTTCAAAGAACACCCGTAGAGTCAAAGCAGCAAAATACCATCAAAGCATAGAGATATATAACCATAAACAATGTAGAATCAGATGTACATTAACCATACAAATGCATACACAAATACAAGATTCAAAAATATATAAGCATATGGAGGAAAGCTCAAATAGATTTATTGGTAGAAGTAGTAGAAGAGAGGATTACAACCCAGCTGTCTGATCCAGTGCCATCCTCCCAGCATGAAAGCCCTCTTCACCTCATGAAAATCTTAGATCACCCAACAATACAATGCTTCACAGAGAAACCAACAACACTTCCTTACAAAATACAAAATTCCAGCCTCTAGATCTCTCAGATGAGAGGGATCCATATATAGATATTTTCAGAGGTGTGAGTCAGCATTGGGTTTTTGATTAGTGTCATTCCACTGATAGTTCTTGGTTCCACTTGGATATTTCACTGATCTCTTACTCATCCTTGGGTGAATTCAGAGAGGCAAGTGTCATATGAACAGTTTCTAGAAGATTCTCCGGGTTTCCACTTAGCAAATTGCCTCTGCCATTTGTCTGCTCTCAGTCATCGCACCCTACAGAAAGACTTTTCAGTATGCATCACACCCTTTGTGTGTTACAGGTGAGATGCATCGCACCCCTAGCATGGAGCAATCTGTATGGTCCAGTTTTGACTAGTTCTGAGTAGTTTTTCAGGGAGAACTTCTAGGAAATGATGTAATCAATTGACCTTGTTCCTTTAGGGTATGAAACAACACTTTTAGGGGCTTAGAAGCCCTTGGTTTATGGACATATGTGACTGGGCTTGCAGTGCTCAAATATGTCTATAACACTAAGAAGCTCCTAACTTTTATAGCAGATTTGGGTTTAGGCCAGTTTACAATGAATGCCACCTTAGAGTGATCTATCTTCAATTCACCACCCCCTACTATATGTCCCAAATAATTTAAAGATGTTTTTCCAAATTCACATTTTGAGAGTTTAACATAAAGCTTTTCTATTTTCAAAACATCTAGTGTCTGCTTAACATGCTTTAAGTGTTCTTCCCATGTTTTGCTAAATATCAGAATGTCATCTAGATACACAATAACAAAATCATCAAGAAAAGGTCTGAGTACATCATTCATTAATCTCATGAAAGTAGCAGGAGCATTATTTAAACCAAAATGCATAACCAACGACTCATATAATCCCTGTTTTGTTTTGAAAGTAGTCTTCCATGCATCTTGTTCTGCAACTCTAACCTGGTGATATCCACTATGCAAGTCTAACTTGGAAAAATAAACAACTTCTTTCAATTGATCTAAGAGATCATTTATGCGAGGAAGGGGATAACGATTTTTTATTGTTATCTTATTTATTGCTCGGTAATCAATGCACATTCTCCATGAGCCATCTTTCTTTCTCACCAAAACGATTGGTGACCCACATGGTGATGTGCTAGGTCTGATGAACCCCCTTTCGAGCAACTCCTGCACCTGCTTCTTGATTTATGCGTTCTCTAAAGTGGACAACCTGTACATTCCAATGTTAGGCAATGGAGCATCTTGCTGCAAAATAATATCATGCACTATTTCCTTTTTGGGTGGCAGACCTTTAGGTTCTTGAAACAAGATATCATACTCTGAAACAACCTTTTCTAAATCAGCTTTCTGTTTAGCATTACAGCCCTCAAATACATTGGTTTTATCAGGTTTCTTTTCCTTTACAACCATCAGTAAGAATTGTTTGCATGAATTTATCATTCGTTTCATCTGCCCTGAGTTTATGAGAGTATAATTATTCTTGAGCTTATGAGCTCTTACAAACTATTCGATTCCATCTTTAACAAGTAGATACTTGTTCTCAGCTCTATAGAAAATAGATTTTTTGTCATACAAGTAAGGACTTCCTAAATGCTGGAAATAATACTGAGAGGGGAGGTGAAATAGTATTATCAAATCAATATAACTTTTTTATTTCCATATTTAGATTCGTATATGCTACTTCAGTTAAGGAAAACCGCGTGTATACGCAACTGTGTGTAATGCAACAAGCGTATATCCAGTAAACTCATAATTTAGTTAGTTGCTTCCTAATGAGTGCATCAGAACATTATTAAAATTATGAACAGTAAACAGGAGCAGTAAAGTAGAACAAATCATCACACATAAGAAACACACATGAACACCAAGATGTAAGGTGGAAACCCAATGTGGGTGAAAACCACCTGCTACAATTCATCTCTATCTTATTTTAATTAGAAACTTCTTTTACAATGATTCTGTACTGGTGTAGTCTTATACCAATATGTAGGCTGCTACTTGTAGAAGGCTACAACCTTCTCTCGTTCTCCAGCTTCTCCTAGAAGGGAGCTACAACCCCCTTAGCTCTTGTACTAGCTGAGGTACTAGTACGCAGGTGCTGACCTACAGAAGGCTACAACCTTCTCTTTTCTTCCAGGGACCACGTTTCATAAATTTTCAGACTGGATCCATGAATAACATCAATCAAACATCAAGTATATCTGCATCAACCAATCTCCTTTGTGTAAACCAATACTGAATAAACCAATCACTTCTTAGAATGCTGTAACCAGAAAACAGTAACAGTAACCAGACACCAATTTTGAACCCAGAACACTGTAGCAATAAACAAAAGTAGCTAAAACATATTTCATGAGATGTTTCCTACTTCAATATGCAGAACCCTGTGTACATATGCAGTAGTATTAAGGCCAACTAGCGTATACGCTGTCTTCACTTGCTGAACCCGTGTCTATAAGCGCCTCTGATGTGCCGAACCTGCGTACAGATCTATAAAAGATATTTTACCCTTTTCACTTAATCAGACATCAGTTATACCCATATTATCAGATTTATAGATCTAATCATGCGCCAATTATAACAGATCAAAAGTCACATAATGATACTACTATTCAAGCCTTAAGTTCTCGACCCAACAATAGAACTTATCCATCTTTTAGCGCTCAAGTTCCTCCTTGTTTCAGATTCAACAATGTACCATAACCCAATTCTAGATCTTTCTCTTCATAAGATATTCAATCCTTTTGTTCATCCTTTGCTAATGATCTCCTTCCCTTTTTATAGTTTTAGGCCTTACTCAATACCATGGTCCAAAACCATTTAGAACCAATACTAGGGACCCAATACCTGGGTTCAACACTTTGGATGCAATACCAAGGTCCAAAACCATAGGTCTAAATATAACAGACTAAATACCATGGACCAAAAATAAGTTTTCCCACATGTACGTGCTTTTCTCTGCATGAAAGTACGTGCATATGTATATGCGCCTTTTGATCGCGTAACCCGCGTGTACATGCGACTTGGTTAAGAGGAACCTGTGTATATCTCTTTTTCTTTCATTCTGAGAGCCTGAACTAAGATCTTCCATCTGAGTGAGTTTCCATCAAGGGAAACACCTGTGACATAGCGCCAAACCTCTATCACAATGCCAACACTAAAACAATTCCACATATATCCAAAGGAATTATGTCTAACTCAACCTCATCTACAAATGCTGACCCAAAAGAAAACTTGAGTTTGCATTGTCTAGTCACTTGTAGCTGTGCTTTATCAATTAACCATCCTAATGGGTATGGTTTCTTGTGAGGTGTAGTCACTAATCCCAACTTCTTTACAATTGCTTCAGAAATTAAATTTACTTGTGAGCCACTATCAAACAAAGTACCAATCTTTTGATGTTTGGAAATAACTCGAATATGCAAAAGCTCACGCCTTTTTCTCTCATTTTCTTCATCAATAGTAGATTGTGCAGAATTACTAGTAGATGCTTCCGATTCTTACCTTTTATACCCGTGGCTACAATAGTTGTTTCATCTCCTGAGTCTGATCCCAAATCTTTATGAATAGCTACAATAGTCTTCTTCTTCTTGCCCTTGAACTTCTTAGGCCTTAGCTGCGGGTGTAGAATCCAATAGTGTTTATCATCATGCCCATCCTTCTTACAGTGAGTGCATGAAGCCTTGCTTTTCTATGCAGTGTTGGCCTTCCTTGCTTTCCATTTCTGTTTTCTTTTCTCCTTATTCTTGCTTGCCGTGGGTTGGGATGATCCCCCAACTTCTAGACTTCCATTCTTTCCTCTAGCTTCTAGATGTGTAGCTTGAACAGATACCTCATCTATACTAGTGGGATTAAACATGAGGATAGTGTGTCTCATGTAGCTGTGTAGACCACCGATGTACTTCAACAAAGTCTCAGGTGAGTCTAATGAGATTCCTAGAATCAATGCTCTCTTTCTAAATTCTTGGGTGTATCCTTGTACACTTTGCCCTTTCAATTGTCGAAGAGTTTGTCAGCTCATCATGGCTTGCTGCATGTAGGCTAATGGATAGAATTGATTTTTGATTGTAGAAACAAATTCACTCCAGATAGAAATAGTCTTACCATGGCTCTTCATGTCAGCTTGGGTCCTGCCTTCCCACCAAACGAAGGCAGTGCCTCCAAGGCGTAGGCTTGCCAACTGAATATTGCTCTTGTCTGAATCAATACTCCGCACTCTACAATAAACATCAATTTGTCTAATCCAATTTTCTAGCTTTTCTGCATTCAACTCTCCATCATATATAGGTAAATCAAATTTAACATCTAGCTTAATCAAAGATGTCTTCTTTTTATGTTCAGGGCTATTAGAAGGTGTGAGAAAGCTTTCCTCTTTCCCTTTGCCTTTTGAGTGGTCATGGAGGAGAGACTCATCTTCTCCTTTGTCTTGTTTGGAGCCTGATCAATCTTCATCCTTGTGTTTTCTAAAGTCCTTATACATTTCCTCTACCATGGACCTTATGGCTAGAAAACTACATTTGAATTGAGGGTCTGGCCCCATAGAACCTTCCTCTGACATTGTCTTCTGAGGATAGACTCTCCCAATTTCAGGATTAGTTTCGAACAACTCTCCTTTTCCTAATTTGAGCTTTGATCTAGTTAGAATTCAACAGCTAAATCCAACACAAGCTTGTCTAACCTTAACAGCCTAAAGATCTGATACCACTTGATCTGAAAATCACTTGTGTGTGATCTCAGTTAATTAATTAATTAATTAAGGTATTACAGACTCATGTGCTGGTGTGTGTCTATGTTATCTTAGGCAACAGATTGATAATATTGCAAAATACACAGACACTGAAAAATAGTAAGAGAAACACAGTAAGCAAAATAGAAACATAACAAAATTTAATAAGGAGTTCACCGAATCCTCTTGGGCTACATCTCTGGTCCAGCTTTCAGTTGTGGCCTTTTTTATTGTGTCTTTAAGCAGAGTTTTTACAATGAGGAGCTCAATTTGAGTCTCCTGAAATAGATGATGCTTAGTAGGGTGGCCGTTGGATTCCCCAAGCCACTAGAGTGCACAGACTCTTCCTTACCAAGTCTCAACCTTAACTGGTCTTAATGGGATAGTCCAATTTGGTACTCAGTTCCCGAAAGATATCCTCACATGGATTGCTTGAACCTCTCAAGCCTTCTGTCTGCTCGATGCTGCCTTAGCTCTACAGGTCAGCTCGCTTCTCTGTTCTCTGCTTCTTGCTTCACTTTTCTCTCTTCTTTTGTTCTTCTTCTCCCTATGTTCTGCTCTTTGTTTGTTCGTGGCTTAAAGCCAACTTGTCTCATGACTGTTCGCTTCCTCTTTCGTCTCTTCGGATCGCCTACTACTGTCCACTTGGAATTCCATGCCTCTACGTCATCGCCACTGCGTAACGTTTCACAGGGAGGTGGCCACTTGTCCCTTCACAAATTGTGCCAGCTCTTCCTCAAACGGTTCGTTATTTCGGTTATGCCGCGAAATGATTCATCCGCCAGCTCAGTGGTCAAATCGGACTTCAACCTTTATATGCTTCAGCTTATTTCTCCCATCGAATCCGGTTTCCCATCAGGTGCAACCTCTTCCATTGGATCTGGGGCTCCCAGATCCTATGGTTATTGCTCTTATCGCGTGGTTGACTTGCCCGAACGTTAGCTCGCGATGAGAGCGGTTTTCTCTCTCATCCGCCGGACACGCATCAATCAACGTATGGAATCACTGGGTCCTCTGACAAACCTGCTTACCACCCGAAATGCCTCCGATATTCCGCCGGTTTTCGAGCGCGGGACCCGCCTTTCAGTTTATCGCTTTTCCCACGGTTTCTTGGTTCCCCCTTGTGACTGTGTGCTCAGGGCTATTCCATTTTGAGGGGTTTTGCCCAGCGATGCGCGATTAGCGCTAATTGTACATCAGAAACAACCTCTGTTTTCTAATCTGAGCTTCCTATTTTCTAGTTTGCGCCACTACACTGTCTCCATGAGCCTTAGTCAGTGCACTTTGACTGAGGTCCTCGTTGTTCCTTGCTGGCTACAAACTGCCATTATACAAAGGTTATTTCTGATAGCTCATTGTTCACAAGTTTTTGAAGTCTATCCCGATTTGATACAGTCATAGAACTCTGATAATTTTCATGGATCCAATTCGGATCAATGTCGGATAATTTTGACCCTCTATCCATGGTTTAACTCACGAAGAAGATTGAGTGTAATTTTTTGGTTGCATTCCAAGAGTTGATAGAATGTCTTGTGCATCCTTCAATCCAATCTTAAGGAATTCTACAATTTTAGCGTGGGTGGATATTGAATCATATTGTGACAATATGTCAACGTTTTGTATTGTTTCTTGGTTCAATCTATTCCAAATGATTTCTTGTTTCTTATGAGATTTATTAAAATGAAGCCCTTGGGGATATGATTCTTCTTCAACAACTATATTAAGGGTCCCAACAACATGAAGCAAGTCAGTGAAATCATATGCCCTCTCCACTCCAACCATCCCACCAAATTTACTAAATAAGTTCTCACATACATTTGACCTAGTCAGGTGCAAAACACATGGAAAGTTAGAGTAATGATCTCAAAACAATCTCAATCAGAAAATTGCAAAATGGCAAGAAATTTTCACATCTTGATATGAATCTCTACTGATGAAATTTATATTGACATTAGCATGAGCTTATTTTTGTACCCAACATAACCATAATGTGAAGAAATGATGAACTCGTGAAGCATTTCGCACCCTTTCCCAAAGGCTCAAACTATGAGACATAAATATGTCAATGTAGTCACCAAAAATAATTAGCTAAGTCTCTGTAGCTAGTGTCCTTTCTAACTTTTCACTTGGTGCACTTCTCAACTCTTTCAAGCACATATGAACATGCTTTAAAGAAATGCGTTGTGCATATCCCCAGTTTTGTCGATCCATCCTCTCTATATCTTCACCCTTAAGCTTGTGGTCATCCACTTTAAAAGTGTGATAAACCATTCTAACATGACCAAAACTTATGTACTCATTTCCTAAAACCAATTCTCATTGACCGGTAAACAAATGATTCACTAGCTTTTTTCCATTGTGGATTAAATATTGGTCATGCAATCCTGTTACACTGCAACCATTGTACAACCCGGTTAGCTTCCACCCTTCCCAAGGAATTTGATATTGAAGACCTGATGTTGAATAATAATCCTTCAACATAAGTTTTCTTCTTATGCTATCCCCATCTGAGGAATGACCAACAATAGGTCCCAAATTATTTTCCACGTGTTTCTTCCACATAGATCTACCTTTTCCCATTGTTGATAAATAAAATTTTCATTGAACCTATTGCATGTTGGATGAACAACCACAACCAAACGAGGAAGCTTTTCATGTAAAGGGTTTGCAATAATAACACATTCATAATGGCCAATAGCATCGTTCTTAAAAGAATCTGTTATAATATCATAGCCTACAACTCCCTCACCAACTTTCACCAAGAAATGTGATTGGAATTTATGTTCTTCTTTCGTACCACAAAACCCCACCAATGTATCGCTTTTTGCTACCCACATAACATTTTTTTTACAACTATTTCATCTTCAACAAGAAATACAAGAATTGGGCCATCTATACCATGATTGGATTTCTAAGAAGCATAACATTTTCTGACTGCCTAAAAAATGTGCTCGTGTGATCCAGGTGGCTCTAGGGACACACACAGGACAAAGGGTTGATGGAAGCTTGAAAATCAAAGTGATCAGAATGATTTCGAACAAGGACTAGAGCGTAGATCTCGTCGTCCTGTGGTGTGAACAGTTTGTCAAACCGAGTCCGTATGCGAAAGTTAGGAGTAGTCAAAGTTCAGGTTGAATTTGATGACTGGGCAGGCTTAAGGAAGCCACAATTTGGACAAAATCCAGCCACCGAATTCCGGCCAACCTGGGCCAGATTCCGGGTGAATTTGTGGTCTGGTTAATTTGTCTCCTTCGGTCATTTTTTGAATTTTTGAAAATGGCTATTATTATTATAAAATAAAAAATATATATAATATGAGGTGGC
>APFE030110564.1:86120-99543 GCA_000404065.3 Pinus taeda | reverse complement strand
TACAATAGAAGCTTTCTCCCTCAAGAGTCCAACCATGAAAATGACTAAGAAAGTACATAATATAGGCAAGCTAACAACTTTCCTTGCCTCTAGGGGTCGAGCTCACTATCCTAGGAGCTGTTTCAACCATTTCCAAACTGATCACTAAAATCTAGGCAGTCAAAACAACTTGCCTCTATAAGCTAGGAAACCAATTCATTCATTTAATTTTTGCCTATCTCATGAATGAATCTTCTAGAAGAGATAAAAAGTGTCAAAAAATCATAAAATTACATCATTTACATCAAGGAGGATCAAAATTCACTCCAAAAAGTCAAACCTAGTCAAAACTATGTTTTGCTGAGCAGTAGGCACAATTTCTGTGAAAATTGCCCAAGAGGTCGCGCGCTGATTCTCAAGAGGTCGCGCACATTTGGAGAAGCTTTTGAGGCACTTCCAGGTGTCCAAATGAGGCACGAGTAGGCTTGTTCGAAAGGTCTAGATGTATACTTTCCAACCCAAGTCGAATGTCTGAATTTGGTGTCCATATACCCCTCCAAAATTGCAATCTCCCAAGACTGCTTCCTGTGTGTCAAAAAGGTGGTAGAAAGTCATTTTTTGCTTGTTTTTTGACCTTCTGGAGGCTCAAAACTTAGTGAAATTTCTTGATCTTTTCTGGGTAAGTGTATTTTTGCATGATAAATCCAAAAATGCAAATTTTTCGTGAAATGGACTTCCCAATCTAAAGGGTCACGCACTGCGCGCGACCTCTCGGGAGCAAAAACTTGTTTTTTGACCAAATATTCATAAATGACCAAAATTGCTCAAATTTTTTTGAAATTTGTGCATAGGTTGAGTCATTTAGAACCATGCTCCCTCAAGGAAGCCTCAGCCAAAATATGGAGGGGATCGGGCCTTTTTCTTCGTTTGAGTGCCTTCGCCAACCGTCCTTAGAGCACCTTCATTCTTGCCTTGCATACGTGTATTCAGGCCCAATAAGGGTTCTTCATATTCCGGAGAAAGTCCTTATCTCTGTTGGCCTTGGCCAGCAGCCTTTGCAAATGAGCGTTGTCCCAAATAAGCATAGATTCTCAATCTATGGGTGTCAAATCACCGGGTATCCTACGAGCCAATTCCCGGTCTTCACGAATCTTCCGCAGCTCATAAAGCTTGTGCTCATCCTCCAACTGTTTGTTTCGCTGCTCTAAATAGTTAATTATCCATTTTTCCATCTGCAATTTCTTGTGCAGCGACTCATTCTCGGTCCTTTGATCTCAGATGATCTCCTTAAGCTCTGAGCTAGGAGAACAAGCGTCAAGATCAATAATGTCAATATCTGGATCACCTGACAATCCCTCCTCAATCATGGGCTGCTTGCCCCTCTCTGATACCTGTGCTGCTGTCGGAAGCGAGGCCCCTTCCACCTGGTGTGGAGATAACACTCGCAGTGCTGATGAAGAAGGCGAGACACCTTCCACCTGATGTGGAGAAAATACTTGCCTAGCTGCTGCAAATAAGGCCCTGTGGCCTCTCTGATAAGTGACCAATGGAAGAGAACTGACATGTCTAGTCTCAGGAATATCATGCTGCTGTGATGGTCCTCCCTCCTCATGAACAATCTCAGGATGTGGTGGTGTCCTTGTGAAGAACTCTCGGGAGATGAACTCCTCCCATGGGATGCCATGCTGAGCCAACTGATGCATGACCACAAGCTGAATCAAACCATAATGATAGAGGCTCCTATGTTGCTATGCTGGACTCTTCCTCTGCACCAATGGAACCATCCTTTCAATATTCCGACATATGAAAAATGGTATGTTCATCATCCGTACCCGTGTGAAATGCATCAACATGCGAATATGGTAGAAAAACAAACGTGAAAATCTACCCTCACATGTGAAATAGCGCATGATGAGCTTCATCAAGGGAACATACTCATCCTTCAAAAATCTGAAATGAACTACACCAGTCATGTACCTCATATATTGAGGTTTAATGTAAGGTTCATACTGAATCCTATCCAATACTTTGCGCTTGTTCCACTCTTCTCCAACATTAGGAATCCTCGTTGCTTGAGAAACCGTCTCAGGTGTCAATGTAAAATCCACCCCTGCAAGATTTAGATGCCCGTCATGCAAATGCAAAACAAACAAGCGGACCAATTCCCCGTGAAGCTGAATTTGAGAAATCCTCTCGAAAAATTCATAACATGAGAAGTAGCGGAAACATGTGACTGCAAGTGGACAAGCCTGCAAGTAGCTCAAAGAGGTGGGCTCCTCTCTCACATGGTGACCACCCTTACCACTCCTCCTCCTTTGTACCTCTAGCTCTGAATCTGACTCATGGTCATCACTTTGCTCATAGTCAGTTTCGGTTTCTGACATGGTTTCAGGAGCAAAGTGGCTGAAATGTACTGCTGCTTTTGCTTTAAAATTTGCTGTTTTAACTGCTTTGAAATGTTGTTTCAAGGGGACAAGTAGCACAAGGGAAAAGTTAGGGAAGGGATATTTGGAAGGGAAATTGGGAAAAGCATATGAAACAGGGAGTTTAGGGGAAGAATTATGACATTTACATCATCATACAATTTCATTTGCAAGGATGTTATGGGAGGTAGGGCTTAGGGTTTGATTTTTGATTTATTAACATTTTTGGTAGGGAAATTAAGTAACAGTGATAAGGGAGTAAAAATGAGAGGTGGGAAAATGTAGGAACAATAGGAATGAAAAGGAATACCTTAAAACAGCAAAACAAACCCTAGCAAATTTGATATTTCAAGCAAAAGCACATGGAGTCTTTACTTGCAAATGAAGGCTTTGAAAACATAATCATGATCTTCTTCAAGCTTTAGCAAACATAATTTACATGATTGAAGGCCTACCTGACAAGCTTGAGGAGATTTAGGGTCCTTTTCAAGTTTATAACCAATTGCTGCCTGAGAGGTCGCGCACAACACCCAAGAGGTCGCGCACTCCCGAGAGGTCGTGCCCTTGTATTTTTATAACTGCTGGAACCCCCTGGAGAGGTCGCGCGCGCCCAAGAGGTCACGCACAGCTGTGGAGAGGTCGCACATGGTTCCTCTTTACAATTCTGCCCAAATGCTCTTGGAAATGATTTTCTCTATTGCTTGAAGGCATAATGAAGCTTAATGGAGGGAGAGAGAGACTTTATAGCCTTGGTTTGAATTTATTTCATGTCAAAACCCTCTTTCTAATGTTTTTTCATGACACTTTTTAAATTTTGAATGTTGCTGACTTTTTGGTTTCCTTTTGTCCTGAAATTGGTTGAATTGATGTTTTTTCTTGAAAATTTTTGCAGGGATAGCTTCTGAGGACTCTTGGCAAAGGGGACCAGGGCTGCATGCTGACTTTCAAAGAATTTTTGAATTTTTGCAATTTTTACAAAATTTTGAGAAATGACCTTGGCTTTAAAAACAGGGTTTTTAAATCCAAGGTAAAGATTAACTTTACAAGACGAAATCTTTTGAAGAAACACTTTGATAATCATCCCTCTGGCCTGCTGGGCATTTATTGACTTTATAGACATGACCTTGAAGACAAACTGGACCTAAACCCTAGACCTAAGACTTTTGACCTCAAGACAAGACAAACAACTTTGAAAGAGTTTATTGACTGAAACATAGTTTATTGACTTAAACAACTTGATCCAGGAGTGCCAAGAGGGGAATAAAGACACCAGCTCCTCCATCAAGGTTATGGCATGCCTAATGGAATGCAGTGAGATGACACTGATGAGACACCTGCTTATGCAAAATGCAAAGAGTTTTGATCGTTGATGGAGGGCTACTAGACCGACTCTAACAAGTCCCATTGGGGATAATGGGACTAGTTTCCCAATTTGTGTGTGTTGATAAGAATTGATATATCTTTTCTCTAAATATTTCTAAGTAAAACGCTTTTAATCTAAGTTTAATTTAAAAATGCAATTGTATTCTAATGAACGGAAAGATTTAAGTCTAAAACTAATCCGGGATTCAATTTTTTAGTTATGAGATCTAAAATAATTCCGAGCAGCAATTGGTAATAAATATAATTCAATCGCTACAAGAAAAGAATTCGAAAAAATGAATTGTTCCATATAAAAAGTTAGCCGAAACAATCATGAGAATCATATCGCATAATAAGTCATTCATATATTGAGCATAAAAAGAATAGTCATCACCGTACAAAAGTGCTAAATGATAACTCGAACATTCAAGTTTTCATATATAAATAACTAAGCATAAAATATTACTTAGACACATAAGTAGAAATTGTTAAGAGATGAAAGTACAATTGATAACAAGTCCTACTCATGAGCTCAGTAATATAGATTTATTTTTTCCTAATTCAACTCCACTAAGAGTACAAAAGTGCATTTTAGTAGTAGACATCAAACATAGATATCAATAAATCTTGTTCAATTCATTCATCAAAACCTTCTCTGAGGGCACAGAAGTGCATGTTCCGAGGAAATGTTTTTGACAAATTTCAGGATCTTGCTCTAAACGCATGAGAGGGGTTAAAATACTAGTTCCTAAATACTAACCAAGTACTGCCAGTAAGTTTTTCAATTCAACTTGGTTAACTTCTTGATGGAATTTGCTCATTCATCAGCCTTTTGTCTCCATCTTGTCTGCAGTTGTTGTGCTTTTGGGAGAAAACCGGGAGCGGTCTCTGATAAGAGGTTTGCTCTGTGCAGGTTTACATTGACATAGTTAATGATGTTGTTTGCCGTTGTAGCTTATTCTTCTACTTCCATGCGTCGAGTGCTGAATGGAATCACTAGGTTTGAGCCAAATCTGCTTACCGCTCAAAGGTTCACCTAATAAATACCATCAGTTTTGGAATGTGAGTCCCGCCTTTAGCCTTTAGCGATTTTCCCCATGGTTTTCCGATCTACATGCGACTGAGCACTCAGGGGCTTTCCTTCTCGAGGGTTTTTCCCAGTAATGTGTGATTAGTGCTAAGTGCTAATTGTGCATCAGAAGCTGCTTCCTTTTTCTGATCCGGGCTTCCCAGGTACTATTTTTTGCCTCCTAGGCGATTTTGATGGGCCTTGGTTAGTGCGATTTGCCCTTTTTCAATGTATTTTTCCTTACTGACTAGTTCTTGGTTCACTCCACCAAATATTTATTTTCCTTGACAAACTTTCTCCACAAACTGCTTGTTGTAGGTTGATTGTGGTTCTGATACATAAGCCTTAAATTTTGTGCAGTGAATGACCCAATGAGGTATTGGCTTCAAGTCTTGAATTGTCTATCTATTATATCACACTATCCAATACCACTTGACCATGTCTGTGTATGGAAGAATCTTTGGCCTTGTCACTATTCGGTGCAAGAACAAACATGCAAGTTCAGTGATTGATGCTTCAGATGACCCGCACGAGTCTGCTGTTGCTTTAAGCTCCATAACTCTCAGCTTTTCTTCTTCAAGGAGACTGTACATGCCTTCCCAAGTAGTTATGCCAACATCTTTGTTATAGGTGGTGTCTGTGTATAAGGGCGTCATCTCTTTGTCCTCTGCAATTGGAGCCTTTCCCTTCTTTCCCATTACGTTTTGCACACTGCTGCGTATATTACTCTGCTTGCTGCTCCTGCAAATTTACAGGTAAGGAAAGAGATAAAGTGACGAGAAAGCTCTTTAATTTTCAAATCATATAAAATATACCACCCTACGTGAAATAACCTTTTGATTAGTTTTAAATCTTATCTCATAAATGACCATAAACTAACCATTAAATTGACATTAATGCCCATAACTTGTTATCAAATTATGAGAAAAACTTTATTGGATGATGAGCCCTACAGATCTGCGATAAAGCGATTTTATGATTTGCTTCGCAAAATTGCAGATCACAATATCGTAGATCACAATATTGTAGATCGCAATATTGCTAATCCATTTTATCAACAATCATTTATCACCTTGAGTTTGCGAGATGCAATTTGCGAGATATCTTATCACATATTGCTAGATCAGGATATTTTACCTTAGGTGATACTTGTGGCATACGAAAGCTGCGATGTGAGATGAGTTTTTAAGGCGCACGATCTCGCGTCACATTTTTGTAATTCCGAAAGCTTGTTTATATGATGTTCCCCATTACACTTTGCGATGCGATGTTTTATTATATAAGAGAACGATCTTATTTGGAACTTATCATAAAACTTAGTGTTTTTTTATAGGTTTTGCGGGTGTTTTCCTAAGTTTATGATAGCATATTTTATTCAGAGGGAAATATAAGTGCTAGTTTTTTATTTTTTAGAAGGGTCCCCATTTATTTAGCTTTATTGCTAAAACTAAATAAGAAGGGGGGTTGTTGCTGGCCACAACAACTGGTGATTGACTAGGAAGAACCAATTATCTCTGATTATCTTTTGAATTTTATAAACTTCCAAAATAGAAATGTTTTCTAGAAAATCAAACTTTATTATAGAAATATAAAGTGTATCATGCTTTTAGTTGTCAATGGTAGTTTGTTTCTCCTATGTTAACTCTTATTATTTACTTCCCAAAGCTAGTCATTGTATTTGCATAAGCCACTACGTAGTTTATAAAGATAAAAACAAAGAATTCTTTGTAGATCAGTTTTAAGTATGCCCATTTGTTGTAGGTAGAGCCTCTGCTGCCAACAGGTGTTCATAGCCTCGATAGGGTTACCTATTACCCAAAAATGATCCTATATCCTACTTGGAGAAATATATAATTTCAAGGATAAATCCATATACACACTTGTTGTTTTTTGTTTTCTTTTAATTCTTAAAGAACAATGTCTTGGTTTGGTAGCCAAATTATGACAGTGCCATTCACTTGACTTATATCTTTGCTGAGCAAGCTAGCTCGTGATGAGACCCCTTGTCTTTTGATTGCAACAATCTTGAGCCATTGCCCTGCTGTGGTATGCAGTTTTGGCAATGTCAGCGAGTCATAATATCTATGATCATGATAAGTCGGCTCGTGATGATACTTCTTATTCTTTAAGCTTAGGGTGGATCATTGGACTATTCCTTGAAACTCGTAATTCCCTAGGTGGGGACGAAGTCATTGGTTCCTTAAGAATAGCTCTGGGTGATAATTATAGAATTTTTGGAAACAACTTTTCTACAGAGAACCTTTGTTTTGTTATTGATACTTTTCATTCACTGATATGAAACAAATTCTTGCTAAAGATTCTTTTTTATCAAAATTCGTAAGGTTTAAACTAGTAGCATTTTCAGGCTTATAGCATTTGACTATATTTTTCAATAATAATGACCAATTTTCCAAATCAGTTCTATTTATACAAGTGAAAAACAAAATCTAAAAGAAACACTAATCTTTTTTGTGAATTCTCAAAGTTAACAATTTACAACCTGTATTATTATCAAAATAAAGCTATAAACAATAATTTACAAAAATAGGAGAATTCATATTCTATGGAAAGTATTTTTTAAGGATCCTCCCATTAACAGGTAAAGATTCTTTTTTCCTGCTAAATCTTGCAACATGAAAGTGGATGGACCTATGATTTCAACAATTTGTAATGGGCTAAGTCACATTCGTTGGAATTTAGGATGTTTGCCTTTTTCTTCATGAGCTTTATCCCATTTCAAAACTAAATCTCAAATTTGAAAATCCTTCTTAGACACCATTCTTGAATCGAAGGAAGCCTTTACTATCGCTTGATGATGAGTGTGCGTGATTTTAGCCTGTTCTCATTGTTCTTCTAGCTGAAGGATCTGCAATTGTCTTAGTTGTAAAGATGAAGTTGGTGTTTTGTTGATAAATTAGACTAAGGCCAAAGAAGGGATTGCTAGATGAGTTAGGAGAACTACTTATTTCCCATAAACTAAATTAAAGAGAGAAGTGCCAATGGAAGCCTTTTGGGTTATTCGGTCTGCCCATAAAGCATACATCAAAGATTTGTGCAAATTTTTATGATTCTGATCATTGGTTCGTTTAATGTTGATTCAGCCAACCCGTTCCCTTGTGGGTAATAATTGGTAGAATATTTAAGCTTAAAACATCTTTTAAGTGCAAATTGAGTCATAGCATTTTCAGAAAGATATGATGCATTATCAAACATTAAAGCAAAGGGTAAACCAAACCTAGTGATTATGAACTGATTTATGAAATCGTTGATATGCTCAGCATTGGCTGTCTTGAGCGGAACTACTTCTATCCATTTAGTAAAATAATCTATAGCTATAAGGATATACCTATGCAGTTTAGAAGAGTGAGGAACGATCCCACCTATTATATCCAATCCCCATTGATCGAAAGGTTAATCGATATTGACTGGTTGCAAAGGCAATGATGGTTTGTTTTGTCTTCCGGTAGTAGTTTGACAAACTTGTCATTTCCTTACATAGCTATGTGCATATTTAAATAGTGTAGGCCAATAGTATCCTGCACGTAAAATTTTATGTGTTGTAGCATCTCCCATATAATGTCCACCTGCTGGTCCATCATGGAGTTCCTGCAACACATTTTCAACTTCAGATTTATCAAGAAATTGAAGGAGAACAAAATCATAATTCATCCTAAAAAGTACATCATTTACGAGTTGATACTGCTTAGCCTTCAATCTTAAAGCTCTTTTCTTTGTATAATCTAGATTTGAAGGAGCATATCCATTCTTTAGATAAAATATGATATCAACATATTTTGATTCAATATTGTTTAGGCTTACCTCATACATTTGTACCTCTTGATTTGAAGATGATATTTCAAAAATAAGCGATGCTCCAGCCAACATCTTACAAAAGCCTTGTCTTTTTACAATATTTGCTGGCTTGATCTCAACGTCGTATTCTTGTAACGCAGTGACCCAATTTGCTCTCTTTTCACCCAAATCTTTCTGTACTAAGAGATTTATTATCGCTGGAAACAATACTATGATATTTGTATGGGTTTTAATAAGAACGGGTCTAAAATATTTGATCGCTTTGAAAATAGCATAAGCTTGTTTCTCAATGTCAGAATAATTTAATTCATCCCCTTGCAGATTTGAACTAAAGAAGGAAAATGGGGCTTCTACCTTGTCTTGATTGGCTTGAGTGAGTATCACAACATATGACTTATCAGATGCAAACGTATACAAAATACAAGGATCGATAAAATTTGGAGTTGCTAGGGATGGGGCATTAATAATCACTTACTTAATAAAATTGAACACTTCATATTCCTCATGGCCCCATTTAAAAAGTGAATTCTTTTTTATCATTGCTTGTAATGGTGACACAATTCTTGAGAAGTCTGGAACAAATCTTTTAACAAATTTAATCTGGCCAAGGAATGATTGTTATTATGTCGCAAGGATATTTTGGAAATTTCATTAATTCTATTGGGATCAATATGGATTCCAGATTTTGACACTATAAATCCAAGAAGTTTTCCTTCACATAATGCAAAAAAGAACTTTTTTGGGTTAAGTGAAATCCCATACCTTTGGCAACGTTGGAAGATTTGCTTTAAGTCTCTAAGGTGATTACCGCATTTTTTAGAATATACTATTATGTCATCCAAGTAAATCACCACTGATTTGTTTACTAATCCCTTAAATGCGATATCCATGGCTCTTTGAAATGTGCCGCCAACGTTAATCAGACCAAACAACATCTTTTGATATGCGTAAGTACCTGTTGTGCTATACAACAACCCCCCATTTCATAAAATTTTACTTTAGAAAACTATAATATGAAATGGGTCCCTTTTAGATTAAATTGGTATTAGCCTATCACTCCTCTAAAGGTCCGGAAACAAACAAAACATTATAAAACCCTTTTTGAGTTAATAAATAATCGGTCTTATGATAAAATGAATAATTCGTTATTATTGATTCTTCCTGATGCGACAAGCGCGAGTAACCAGCGGTTATCGGGAAAACAAACAACAAAAGGCCCCTCCCCTTGCTCCGATGCGATATCGCAATTAGAAATCGGGGAATGCGATATGAATATAACGAAACTCTCCTCCTTAAATCTCCCGATGCGAGTTAAGCGATATCGCTATTGGCGATCGGGGATTCCACAATAACTTAAATAAAACTGCTCAAGGTTTCCTCCGATCGCCGATTGCGATAAAGCCAATCGCGACTTTCAAGAATGATTGATATGGCTTTGGTATATTATATTAATTATCATTAAAAGCCTTTTCTCTTCCCGATAGTGATTCGCTTGTGTCCAATCGCCAAAAAATCAAATCCATGCTTAAACGATTATTCGGCAAACAAAGGATATAATGAGCATTTAAATGATTGACAAGTTTAAACGGACAATTAATGGAGCAGTTATGCCTAAATCCCTTTAGAGATTGTATCCGCGGGAGCCTTATGATAATCTTCCATTATTCAGTTCCTCCATACTTGGTTTTCACCATCTATTCTACGCATTACGTTCATTTTATCTCTTGTGCAGAGCTTCTCCGTAGTAGCAAATTTAGACCAAATGGGGAAGAAATCTAAGAAATCTGGAACAACTTCAGCTTCTGCAGTAACAGGACAACATGCCACCAATCCGGGACCAGGCAAAAAGGGATTAATCTCAGATATCACATGTCTCGGCCTCGGTAGTACTACTTGGAAGAACATTTACAACCTAGTTGAAGCCGAGGAACCTCAACAAACATTGGTACAAGCTACAGCAGGCTCAAGCTGGAAGTCTGATGCTACTCTAAAAGATTTGGCTGATTCCTACCTACACAGGATAGTAGCTCGAGAGCAAATTCTTCCATATACATATGTGGTGGGATGGGCAATTGAAGAAATTCCAATTACAAATAGGACATTTGCACTATTGATGGGAGAGTATTCAGTTCATTTCAGCCCAATGATTTGAGACAAATGTACCATTTGCCCGAACCAGAGAAGAAGTATAATAAAGCCTTCCTAGAGAAGTTTAGAAATGAGAATGAAACTGAGTCAGAGCCTATACGGGAATGGAGATAGAACCCGACAAAACACAAACATGAGTCTTCGGGTAAGTACTCCATCGATTCCTTATGTTCTCCTTATTGTTATGCTGGAGTCATGATGTGTCGAATGTGGGGATTGCATGATTCTTCAAAATTTTCCATAGAGATGGTACCTTTGATGGAAGCTGCATGTAATAGTGAAATCATGGATTGGGGGACCATATTATCGGATAAGTTATCTACAGCGATTCTTGAATTCAGAAACAAATCTCGGGTTACTGATAGGTTCATCCCTCCATTTTACTTTAGTGCCTACATTTTGGACACCCTCTGTTTTAATTCCGAGTTTCCTGTGTTAGGGTGGAGATGGACTCCACAGGACCCTATGCCCATTCATATCTACCACCAGAAATTATGGAAAGCTCATTATAAACACCACTTATATCAAGTCTGCAATGGATTCATGCTACCTATTTACTATGCAATTTTCAATAGACCTGCTCCTAAGATCTCCTCTCAGGCAGAGATTGACTTGACAGCCTTAGGAACCTGGTTTGGAGAAGAAAAATTCACTTATGTAAGAGTTTTCGGAAGTCAGTCCAGGCCTCATATCCTCCCCTTGTATATACCAGACAAACTATTAGCTCGAGAGATAGCATATCAGCTTACAACCGCATCAGCTACAAAGACTCTCAAGAATTCAAAGAAGCAAGTTTGGCCTCCTTTTCCTCTAAGGTGTGGCGTCTATACTCTGCATGATTATAAACATGCAGAGAAAGAGGCGGAAAAGATTAATATACTAAGTCTCGCCACTCTACCTAATAGATGTTTTGATCCAAATAAAGTCGTCTATAATGTTCTAGACCAGGCCAAACTCACTAAATTTGAACATAAGGAAGATGAGTTTGATAACCTGTTCTCCTCATTCGAGTCAATATTTCAGGTGCAGCAGATAGCTAGAATGAGATACCATGATGACGAGTTAGTTGAATTTAACAAACTTTGAGAGCAGAGGTTGCAAACTCTGCCTCTAGATTTGTTAGCCACTGCCTCGATGATACAATCAAGCGAGCTTGAGCAGCAGCTTACCAACGAACCTCCTGCTACATCCGAAATCATTGAAGAAGTCCAAAGAAGAGAGTAGGAGGAACTCCGGAGGTTAGAACAGGAAGAGGCAAGAAGGAAAGAACAAGAGGAAACACAGAGGAAAGACAGAGCGGAAGCAGAAAAGAAAGAACATGAGAGAATACGGGAGGAGGAACAGAAAAAGCAATAGGAGCAGAGCAACAAGGAGGTGAGTGTCGACACTCAAATTGACCCGAGATTGCTCCAGGAATGGCAACAATTTAATTCAATTATAAGCAATCTTGAGAGCTCAATGGATGCCGATACATCCAAAGCGGCCGATACAGAGGATACAGCATCAAAGGAGGTTCCAAGCAAAGGAACCAGCAGTCTACCCCCGACTACAGAAGTAGAAATAATTCCCAAGGATCCTTTGGATCAAATTATTTTACAGGTGGAGGATATTCCTCCATTGGATGTTTTCTATAGCCCAAAACATAGGGCTGTAATAAAGCGACAGCGGAAAAGGAGAAGGATTGATCAACCTTCCGTGTTCCCTGAACAAACAGTAACAGCCAATGTGGTGTGGAAGGAAGAATTTGACCCCTCCGATGACCTGACAAAGTTGTCCCAATATGTTGGTTCCTATTCGGTAGCCACCATGGATAAGGCATCATAGGTAAGCAATTTTTTGAAAGAAAAGGATCAAGTGATCGCTTCACTACAAACACAACTATCGGAGGAACAGCAGAAGGCAGAACAACTACAACAGCAACTGTCCATGCAGCAACAGTTAAATAACCAACTCAACAAACAGTTGCATGAAGAGAAACAGAGGGCTGATTCGGGAGCGATTCAGAGACAGAAAGAATTATCGGAGGCATTAGCAAAATTGAAGGCAATGAATGAACAGATGGCAAATACAAAAGATGAGCAAATTTCTCAATTATTAGCTCAAGTAGAGAAGTTCAAGAGTCTTCCCCAGCCTGCCGATTTCAGAGCAGAGGCAATACAGATTAATAAGGCATTAATAACACAAATAATATTGTTGTGTCATGAAATTGCCTAAGTTGAACCTCTGTGCGACATAACAACATCTATAATAGACAAATCAGTTGATGCCAGGCAAGATTTAGAGCAAGCTGATGAGACTTTAACAGATTTTCTTACTTGGCAGGACACTAATGAGGGACAGGCAGCAAACTTGCCCAAAATTTTAGAATCCCATAAAGAAATTCTATTCATGGAGTGGCAGTCCCAATTAATGAAAGCAGAGAGAGCGGTTTCTAGATGCAAATTATCTACGAACAATTTGATTGATTTGATCAACAATACTTTATATTTATCTAACATGATTTCTCAATGTACACTAGGTAAATTATTATCAGCCAAGACATTGGAGCAGTCATGTCACCAAGAGCTAGAAAAGAATGGGAGATTGATCTTAGGAATTAAAAGTTTAACTTGGGACACCTATTGGTTGT